>MCJB01002113.1:0-51425 GCA_002018475.1 Nicotiana obtusifolia
TTTATATTTATTACTCACTGAGTTGGAAGTACTCACATTACTCCCTGCACCATGTGTGCAGATTCAGGCGTTATCGGTTCCGCCCCGAGGTACTGACTACTACTATTGTCAGGGTGGTGATTCAGAGATTACGAGGTAGCTGTTGGCATTCGCAGCCCGTATCTCTTTTATTTTGTTGTTTCCACTTTCTTCAAACAATTGTGCCAAAGATATCGTAATAGTTATTTTATTATTAGGATTTCATTAGTGGCTCATGACTTTGTGACACCCCGATCTGAGGGCTGTAGTCGGGATGGTTCCTATATTTTTCTGCTAATTTCGGTTATTAAATCGTACTTATATTATTTTCGTATTATTTAACTGTTAAAAATAAAGTAAGTTTGGATTGGCTGGCCTTGTCTTCATGAGAGGCGCCATCACGACCGGGTTGGGATTTTGGGTCGTGACAAAAAGCTATAAGCTTGTTATGTCTACTAATATCATTATAAAAATCCTCTTGAAAAAACTTTATTAGTTTTTCATTAAAATTGTCAAAAAACCAATTTCTAAAAAGTTCCCATCTGGGTTTCTTAAATTCAGCTTGTATTAATTTTTTTGCCGGTGAACCCGGGCTAAAATCTATATGGTCGTCACTATCCATGTAAACCATTTGAAAAATCCATTTCCGGTTCGGTTGGGTCTGGTATAGCACTTGCAATATTATCAGTGCTAATTTTTATCACATCAATTCTATCATTTTCTCTATTCTGTGAAGTAGATGCTCTTGAAGGAAAATCTACTTTATAATCAACAGGAGAAATATAAGAAGAATTAGATCTAGTTAATCTAGATGAATAACTAATATTATCAGTCTGATCTGGTTCATTAAACCTGATCTTAACAGTTCCATTAGAGAGTTGTTCAACATCTGTGATTTCACTGTTAACACTTCCTCGAGGAGCTATTGCTTCCTCTACGACCCATTCTTTAGGGAATTCAATTTCATTCCATTTAATAGGTCTTCTGGTAACAACTTTAGATTTACCAAAATTAGTTTCTATCAAAATAGTTTCATTTTTAAAATCCATAATTTTACACATAGGATTTAAAGTATATAAAGGTTTGAAATAAATTCTGTAGCAGATACATATAACCTCAGTACCTGGCATATAATCATAACCATGCAATTTAATGCTCAATATTAAAGCATTCAAAGAGTTTTCATCACTCAAAAAAATCTGTAAATTTGGGTAAGCATTAAAATAAACTGGGCCATAGGCCAAACTAGTTTGAACTGTCCCAATTAGAGATTTCTTCCAGTTTTGGTTTCTACCATCTCTGAGAGCTGCTATAAAACTCTATGGTAAGCCTCTCAAAGTGAGTTGCTTAAAAGCAACTTGTATTAAACCAATATGTAAAAATCTATGAGATTCTCTATAAGGAACTAAATCACCTTCAGATAATAATCTGAACGTAGCATGATCACTGTCTGCTGTAATAGTCTCCTCAGTAGTTTTAACTACTTGTTTTAAACCTAATTTTTCAAAAGTACCTAATTAGTATATAACCTTAGGTTGAATTCTAGGAATTGTCCATTTATTAGGAAGATCTAATTGTTGCGGCATATCATATTCCTCTTTTCTACTATTTTTAACAGTAGCTTGCTTTCTAATGATATTCATTAGTAAGAAGTGTTAAACTTAGTCTTCTATCCCTATTAAATAGCCCGGGACCGTGTGGGCTTAGGCCCGTAGCGGGCCGTCCCATACACATGGCCCGCCAAGCCCGGGCCTGCCAGGCCCATTAGGCCCAGGCCCGGCCCAGAATACAGGGTTAGTGTGAACTCTTTGTAAGGAATGGGTTCCCCAGAAGTTATTTTTGGATCTTGAGAATAGGAAGACTCCTCCTACAAAACCTTCTATTGAGGAGCCACCTACTTAGGAGTTAAAACCATTGCAACTCACCATCGGTATGAATTTCTTGGCCCTTGTTTTACTTTACCGGTTATTCTTTCCTCTTGTTTGACTAACGTGTAGGTTGGTTCCATCTTGGTGGTGTTGCAAAAGATGAAGAAAGTTATTGAGTGGACTTTGGCAGACACTAGGATATAAGCCCCACATTTTGCATGTAAGATCAAGTTGGAGGATGGTACAAAACCATCCATTGAACATCAAAGAAGACTTAATGAAGCTATGCAAGATGTGATCAAAAAGGAGATTATCAAGTGGTTAGATGCCGGGGTTACCCCATTATTGATAGTTCATGGACTTCTCCTGTTCAATGTGTCCCAAAGAAGGGGTTACGACAGTTACTACATGTGATAAGTATTGACGACCAATTTTGACCCTCCCTTTTAAAATTCAATTATTTATGCGTAATAATTTGTAGTAAATATGGTAAAATATTTTCCAATAAATAATACATATTTTTTATATAACTATAATAGGAAATAGTATAAATAATTTTAAAAGCAATAATTTAGTATTAAATATTTATAAAATATATTACCCTTGCTTGGTTGAAACTATTAAATAACATCTATTTTTTTTATACACAAGTTTCACAATTTAAATAACAAATTAATCTTTAATTTTAATTATGTCTCTTATTTCTATAAGTTAATCAGAAATTAGTTTCAAAATTTAGTAATAAAGATTTTAGATAATTAATTAGTTATAGTATTTTGTAATGTATTTGAAGATCATATTTTTATCACATTTAATTATAATTAATTAAGTTAAATTAAGTTAATTTTAAAAGAGGTTAAAATATTAAAAGGCTACAATTGCAAATACCTAATTAAATACAATGTGGATATGTGTTAAATGAAATACCAACAATTCCTTCCCAAAAAAGGCCCAATACGGCTTTACTCCTCTATCCACCTTGGCAATCCATGCCAACCCCTGCGAACTAATGGCATCATGCCACATCGTCCGTCCCCTTAACTCACAGAACAAACATAATTAATCTGGGCCGTCGATCCAAATCATTGACAGTCCATGTTTATTCCTGCTAAACCCTTTATTTTAACCCCACGTTATCTCAGCCATTGGATCACATAGATATAACGATCCCTATTCTTTCCTAATTACCTTTTCTTTAATACTTTATGACCTGAATTATCATAGTCGTTGATCAAATGATCCAACAGCCCAGATCTCGTCCCTCATTTTTAACCCACCAAAAATCCCTAATCCTAGTTCATTCTTTCCCGAACGGCCGCCCCAATTTCCTTTTTCGCTCATCCATATCTCAATTTTATGAACCCTAATCAATCAAAAACCTTGTATCAATTCGTGAAAGGTCACAATTTGACCACTAAAACACTCAATCTGTCCCCTACATCCTGAATCTAGCCGATTTCCCCTTTTTCCATCACTTAAAATTCAAATCCCTAATTCGAAACCCTAGATCAAAATCTGTGTAACTCGGAATTCATCAATCTATCTTATGTTCTGTCTAATCCATGGCATGCATGGCTGTATCATCAGCATCATCGTCATTATTCTTTGTCCAGAGGTTAAACACAGTGACCTTTGGACATTAAGGTTTGACCACTGGGTCGAAGACCTCCAGATTCGACCTCTTTGATGCTCAAGTACAATTCACCTTATTCCTCTCTTTCCTTTATGATTTCACCTTCTCACTATCGTCATCATCCAGTATCGATTCTGATTAACCGGAACCCTAAGGCTTCATCATTCGCTATAAGTAGGAGTGTTCAGTGCTCTCACTAACAATTATTGATATTAATCAATACACTTAACATTGCTCGCAAAAATATCTAAAACATTTTAAGTCTTTCGGCTAAGTTTTAAGTTCCATTACCTTCTCCTAACTTTTCTTTCCCTTTTTTTTCATTCCTGCTCGAGTTTTGATCCATGTACATGATGAGTCTTGCGTTTGAACTCCTAAACGGCTAGACAAAGAGCTTTTGCTTGGTTTGCTGACCTGTAGAAGGTCAGTACACACTGACCCTCTCTCTATCTCTAATTAATTTTGTTACTGTGTGTTTATGATATTTTCTTTGTTGATTACTTTTGTTTATGATACATATTAGTACCTTATGGCCGAGTTTGTTATATTCTGCCTTTACATGCCATACTCACTGGTTGAATTGATTATCTCTTGATAAGTTATGATTGTATTAATGTTGCTGGCCAATTTCTACTGTTAGTGAACTTTATTTCTCATAATTTAGATAGATACCAAATGCTCACTTGATGACTGATGCTCTATTGAGCAAGTCTTGTTGAACCTCTTGATAATAAGTTGAACTAAGTTAATGTTATGCATGCCCTGTCAGCTGTACTACCATGTTTAACTAACTCAACTGAACTATACTTTTAGACTTTGCCTAATGTTCTGTTAAGAGTTCATATGCTACACTATACTATATTGATCTTACATTTGTAATATCACGCTACACTGTTTTGGTTTGATAAGAATAAGCATCATCATAGTTTATGTTATACGTTTGATGTGTTTTCTTTGACTGAGCTATTTATTGAAATCATGCCTGCTGTACACACTTAAGAACTCATGCAAATATGTCACTATAGTCTTAATCCTGTGTAATGAATTCATTTGCATAATCATCATGCTATCTGCTCATATGATATGTCCTTATCTTGTACTCATGAAGTTTCGTGGAAACCTCACAATGTGTTGGCTAAGTGATTCTTAATGACCTCTATGCTTGTTTCCCTAGTGATGCTTATGAACCTTTACCTGTTTGTCATTTTGAGAAAGCTTCATGTACAAACTACCATGTTTCCTCACTTGAAATCTGTTCTGTCAAAGAATGAGATTGACTCATGCCTTCCTTAATAACTTAACCTTTACCTGTTTGTCATTTTGAGAAAGCCTCATGTACAAACTACCATGTTTCCTTACTTGAAATCTGTTATGTCAAAGAATGGGATTGAATCATGCCTGCCTTAATAACTTAACAACTTGTGCAATATATCTATAATGGGAAGCTTACTATTGCAACTTGATCACTCATAGGCTTAAGTAAACTCAATAAGACTTGTTTGTCCTGTTCCCATCCACTAAGAATGAACACCCCTATCCATTATCTCATATTTGATTGATGTCCTTGTCTATAAAGACTTAATCATGAATCCGAAAGTAGTTTGAGAACCTAAAAGACTAGATGTCCTACTATTGAGTTTGAACTAGGTTAAAACTAATTCATCTACTTATATTGATGCCTCTGCTAGTGTTGTTACTTTAGAGAACCTGAACAAGGTTGCCAGTATATGTGTTTAGTAGAGTGAGGCCTCGATAGTGTACTTGTTTACATATGATTGTTACAAAGATCATTAGAATGGCTGCTAATTTACTGTGGACCTAGTTAAAGGTCCTGAAATGTTAAGTCTAGTAGAACTAATAAGATTAGTTCCTATATCTTCTCCTATCATTCACCAATGCTTGAGATCACTCAATTAGGTACTTTTGAACTTGGATTAGATTACTGATAGTTTGCCATTAATTCTCCTTGTTTTTCATCTGTATGACAGTCTCTTTAAAATATAAATGCATGTTATGAATGACCATTGGTATCACAGAATATTATGAGTACTTGCAGTAGCTCGCCTTCTTATATTTTAATTGTGATCCTAAGGTTAATGGTGTAATCCTGAACTATTCACATCTCTACACTTTGATTATAATGTTCTATATATTTGTTTTGTAGAAATTCTGCGTGTTTGAACCTTTATGTCCATTACTGCTCGTATGTTACTTACTATAGTGATCGACCGGTCGTTTTGAGCTCTAGCACGTCATTCGGCGGTTTGAGGCCTTGGGTCTCTTCACCGCATGTATTATGACTTGTACACAAAGTCGGAATTGAATTGCAAGAAGTTTAGAGTTGATTCTGATGGAAAATTCTCATTTTGAAAGCTTTAAGTTAGAAGAGTTGACAAAGGTATGAATTTTAAGTAAACGTTCTTGTAATTAGGATTTGAAGGTTCCAATAGGTTCGTTTGATGATTCCAGACATGGGCGTATGTTCGGGTCGATTATCGGGTCGCCCGGGAGCATTTCAGTGCTTATTGTGCAAAGTTGGCATTTTGAAGGTTTTAGAATTTCTTATGTTTGGTTTGAGGTGGACTTTGGTGTTATCGATGTCTGTTTGGGGTTCCGAGCCTTGGAATAGGTTCATATCGTGATTTATGACTTGCACATAAAGTTTGGCGTCATTCCGGAATGTTTGAGTATGAATCAGATGCGTGCGTCAAAGTTTGAATGTTTGAAAGTTGAAAGAAGGTTTCGATCGTCAATTCGTAATTTTGATATTGTTTGGTGCGACTTAAGGCCTCGAGAAGGTTCGAGTTGTGTTTTGGGACTTGTTGGTGTGATTGGACGGAGTCCTTGGAGCCTCGGGTGTGATTCAGAGTGATTTCGGACCCTTTTTCCTTGTTTTGCAACTGCTGGTTACTGGTGTTTGGTTTTGTTCTTCGCAAACGCGAAGGGTCTCAAGTGTTTGCGAAGAAGGATTTTGGGGCTACTGGGAATTTCTGATCACGAACACGAGGCAGGAGCTGAGAACGCATAAAACTGGCTGGGGTAGGCTACGCAAACGCGACTTGGAGGTCGCGAAGGAAGGGGAGCTGGGGCCTGACAGGCGCTAAGCCTTCACGAACTGACTCGTGGCTGGCAAAAACGAAAGGCAGGGGTCAGAAGTTTTCACGAACGCGACGAGGAGGTCGAGAACGCGTAGGGGAAATTTTGGAGGCAGTGATTCTAGCCTTCACAATGGTGATGGTTTTTCCGCCTTCACGAAGAAGAGCAGGCCTGGGCGGATTAATTTAATATGGGACTTAGCCCATTTCTCTCCCATTTATTATTTGGTTGGGAGATTTTTGGAGCTCATGGAGGGAAGATTTTCATCATCTATTTCAAGGTAAGTAATTCCCGCATTTTGTTAGTTAACTGCATGGATTCTAAAAGGATTTAAACATGAAAATTAGTAGAAATTATGAGATTTTGAAAGAAACCTATAAATTGGTATTTTTTGGATTTTTACCCCAAAATTGGACATAGAATTAGGAATAAACTATATATTCGAGTTTGTGGTATTATGGGTAATGATTATCTTAAGAATTTTCGGAATCCGGGCATGTGGGCCCGAGGGTTGACTATGTTGACTTTTCAAGCAGAGTTGAGAATTATTATAAATTGTTAAATTATACGCATTGGAGTATATTTTGATTGATTTTCGCCTTGTTTGACTAGTTTCGGATTGATGGGCATTAGTTTGTGGTGTTAGAGAGGCCTTGGAGCCGGTTATGGAACTTCGGAGCAAGGTAAGTCACCTGTCTAACCTTAAGGAGAAACTACCCCTAGGTGATGTAATTGTTATGTGTTATTAGTTTTGGGTGCTATAAATGCACGAGGTGACGAGAGTGCGTACGTAGCTAAAGTATGTTTATGTTCGGGCAGACTTAGGACTTTATCATATAATATTTTAATTATTTGAACTCATTATGCTGGCTTAATTAATTGAATTCATAATTGATATTGATATATATATATATATATATATATATATACCGCCCCTTTGGTATCAGAGCCAATGGGGAAGTAAGGATTTGATTCTTGTTTTTAACATACTATTATGCGGTACTGCCAGATCTAGTTTCAAACTCACGGATCTGTTTATTTATGGTTAAGTTTGAGAGTTGTTCTCTCTTTATCTTGTTATAACTACAAGTATGTTAGATCTGACGATAGATCTGCAGATCTACTGATTCTTTTCCATAAAATAGTTAAATATATGCTTGTATTACGAAGAATCTTTGAAATGACACTGGGATCCTTTCGGATCTGCACTGTAAGCATGGTTCCCAGGGATTATGGCAAGGTGATGCCTGTAAATGTACCTGGTAGGCTTGCAGATGCTTTTAAAAAACCTTTGGGTCATTTAGAAGTAATTCTTTGTACACCAATCATAAACATTAGCCCTTTTGAGTAAAAGAATTAGTATACTTACAAATATACCCTCCATATCTGACGCTAAGCACTATAGTAAGATAAAGTCTAAACAGAACTCTTACAAGGCCTTAAATGCTATAGATCTATGAAGTTTAAAGACCATATCTGACTTTTCCACATACAGTAGTGTTACGAACTTGAATAACTTCTTTATGAAACCACTTGGTCTCTCGAGCCAAGGATAGGGAGCTTTTTACTTCTTCAAATGTCTTACTTTCACTCTCTCTAGACTAGATCTACGAGTTCTTCTTCTTCCTCCTCTTCTTCCAATTTTAAGCTCAAAGAAGAGATTAGTTTCTCTGATTTGCAGCAATCAATTGACGACTGAAAAATCCCCAAACATCCCCAGTCAACAATTTAGAAGTCTAAAAAATGGAGCTTGACAAGTGATTATCACATGTCTACCATTGAGCAAACTATTCCTCTGGAATCAGACCATGAGGAAATCAAACTTTTCAAAATCAAATCTATTGAAAAATATAGGAAGAAATATAACTACATCCATTTTGGTTTAGTACAAATAGCCGCTAAGCCTTTATCCAGAGAAGGATTGGACACATCACTCCTTCTATGTCTTAGAGATTCTAGATTCCTAGAATTCAATGATTCGTTGCTAGGAATGGTGGAAACCAGTCTTTGCAATGGACCAATTTATTTTGACTGTTTCCCTAACTTTACAGTCTCCCTTAAGGATAGAAATATATTTGATGCCTTGACCCTAAATGTTAAGACTTCTAATTATAAGACTAAGGCTGGCTCTCTTCCAGTAGCAATTATTTACAGAATCCAATATAAGGAAATGAGTTTTGCCTTTAACACTGGAGCTATGAGAACTACTCACAAAGGTGAAACAGTTCTCTTCAAGACAGATCTGCAAAGGTCTCATCTGTCAATCCCAAGACCAATCTCTTGAAATCAGGTTTCCCTCCTGGAAAACTAGCTTCTGCAGGATGTCACTCCTGCTCAAAAGCCACAAAACACGACGATTTCCCAGATCCAACAACTCCCATCCGGATCTGTGCTAGCTTCCTTTCAGAGGTCCCTTAGCCAAAGAGTAAGTTCCTCTGCCTCTTCGCAGTCTGAAATTCCACCAATTCATTCTGCTAGACATTCAGTGTCTTCATATCCTACTAGAATCGAGATAGTAGACTTCGAATCCAGAGTTCCACACGCTAGGTATAAGGTAGAAAAACTATAAATGGTTCCCTCTGCCGACACTACCTATAACCGGCCAGATTCTCCTACCTACACGTCACTAAGTGCCGAATTAGGAGATGACAACATCATTGGTGCTTTGGAGATAGAATTTGAAATTGATAAAAAAGGTCTCCAAAAGGAATTTTACTCTCCTGAAAATCTTTTCAAAAGAATTTGGTATTCAGAAAAATATAAAGGAGAAGAAAGAAAGAAAATTCAAATAATTTTCTATGATAGTCTAAATGTCATTAGACAACAAATTAATTTCTTTGAATGGTTTGAAATTTATTCTGATTATAACCAGATCGATTTCCCTTTTTCAAACTCAATTAGTGTTTCAAAAATATGGAAAACCAACACTGGCGAATAAGTTATTCCCGAACTTCCTCCATCATAAGGATTTTCGACAAGCTTTGCTAGCAGCTCCATCACAGCCTCACCTTTCAAAAAGAGAGCTGACACTGAGCATTTTTGAACAAAATAATTACACTAACAAATATTTACAAACTCTTGGAGGATACTCGATTTCAAATTCATCTCCAGCTTCTCTGAAAAAACCAACAGTAGGAACCTCTACTCCTACAACTCCTTTATTTAAACCATACGAGATCCCTAGAACCCATACTAGAGAACTAGTTATGCACTACTCTACAAATACTACCAAATTCTCTGAACTACAACTGAGAATAGCGGAAATACAAAGATCCTTAACAATCCAAGAAACTCCAGTCTGACAGACGGAAGATTCTTCTTCTAAGTTCGTAGGAGCTCTAGGAGATACCGATTCGGATAGTGAATCTGAACAATTTGCACAAATTTCTCTAGAAGACAAGCCTCCTCTAGAAATAGCACCTATTAAGTCTGAATTTTCCAACTGGCGAAAGCCTCAAAAACTCTATTACCCTAGGGCTACACATCCAGATGTAGTCTTAGAAAAAAGACCCAACACCATGCAGAATAATTATAATGCTCATAATATCTATGAGTGGAATATCGATGGATGTTTTGAATATAATATTCTTGCCAAATTACAGCAGATGACCATTGTAGCAACTGCTTACAAAACCTCCCACAACTGTTCCGACCAGAGTACTACCCATGTCTTAGTCGCTGGCTTTACAGGCCAACTTAAGGGATGGTGGGATACCCACTTAAGCGACGAGCAAAAACAATAAAATTTTCCAAGCCGTGAAATTAGATGAATTAGGACAACCAATCATAAAGGAGGGTGAAACAATTCCTGATTCTATCAACACGCTGATTTACACAATCATCAAAACATTCGTAAGTTGCCCAGGTATCTTTAGAGAAAAATCCTCTGAAATACTTAACAACCTCAAGTGCAAACCTCTTTCAGATTTCAGGTGGTATAAGGATTCCTTCTTGACCAGGATCTACGAAAGACCAGATGGGAATCTCCCTTATTGGAAAGAAAAATTCCTTGATGGCTTGCCTAAGTCTCTTAGAGATTTAGTCAAAGAAGAATTTCGAAATCAATATTCCGGTGATATTGTTCCTTACGATCAAATCACCTATGGCCAGATAGTTAGCCAAATTCAACAAGTTGCTCTTAAAATCTATAGGCAAGACAAAATGCTTGGGCAACTTGCCAAAGATAGGGCACAAAGAAGTAGAGACTTAGGGAGTTTCTGCGAACAATTTAGTCTTCCTTCATGCGGAAGTAAATCTCATAGGAAGAAAAGTTCAAAACCTAATTCTTCCAATATTAGAAAATACAATTCCAATAGGAAAAGGAGACTTTCCTACACAAAAAACAAGTCTCCCAAATCCTTTACTAAAGATGGCAAGACTTCTACTTCCACTGGCAAATGTTTCTAGTGTGGGAAGCCAGGCCACATCGCCAAATTTTGCAAAGTCTCTCAGAAGATCAAGAGCCTACAACTTGACGAACCTACTCTAAAAAAAATAGAGAAATTGCTTGTTGAATTAAGTGAATCTTTAGATATTACAGATAATGAAATATCCGACGACGAACAATTTAACAACATCCTAGAAGATGACTTAAATTCATCTACTACGTCTTCAGGGGAGTCTGACCAAGATGACCTCCCTCAGATCAATGTTCTCACGAAAGAACAAGATCTTCTCCTTGAAGTAATTGGTAAAGGACTGTTTAGGAAAACTTAAGACAGTCCTTAATAAGCCTTCAACACCTCATCTTCAACTCTTCAAAATCATCCCCAGGTAGCTAATACCTATAACATTACTGATATTTTGAAGAGGTTTCCTTCTGATAATTCTTTTAGGTGTGATACCAAAGGGGCGGAAGCTAGTCCCCGAGGGGGTAGAAGGGACTAAGAAATAACGAAGAATGTAAGGAACAGGAAGCAATAAATAAATAAATAAAATGCCTCAGGCGGCAAAGGCGACCATATACAAACGTATGCTAAATAAATGCAAGTATGTTAACACAAGATTAAAACATAAAATCTGGCGGCAGAGCCGACCAGAAGTATTATTGATAACAAGAAATTAAAATACAGATATTAAAAATTGAATCTTAAAAGTTTACAGGGTACAGAGCTCTTAAGTGTGGAGAGGGTTTAGAGAGAGGGAACGTCTAGAGAGAATTCTGATATTTTTGAGAGGAAAATGAATGCTTTCTTCCGTGTGTGGGAGGGTCTCCGTTGAATCTGAGGAAAAATTGGAGCAACTACGGAATGTGCTGGTCTCCGTTAAATCTGGAACAGAAATACTCAAATCCTTCCTTCACTGGTGGAGGAAATATATCTTTCAAATGGCCGTAAATAGGCCACCATTGGTGTAGAAACCATTGGGGAAAATATACAGGCAAGTTTTGCCCCAAAGGAAAAAATATGAGTGTTTGTTGGTATGGTTTTGAAAGGTCAGATGATTTTGGCGATCATCCCATTCCTTTGACGAGATGATTTGGTTTATCCACACTGTAGTATGGGTGATATATAGGTTTGGGTTTTATCCAAAAAGGGTTTAAACAGACAGGAGTGAGTGTCCGTAAGGATAAATTCATAAAACTTCTGGTTATGAACAGGAGTTTTCTGGAGAAAGTTAGATGATGGATCGAGCATCTTTTTGGCTATTACTAGAGGGTTAGAATCCCAAAGATGTGGCTCAGTTTGGATGAGTGAGTAAGTCATCTCGTTCTTAATATATTGAGGTTCCCCCAAATAAGGACCTACTGAAGAAATTGGCTGAGGCACGGGTGAAGAAAGTGCCTGCTTAGGCGCATTAGGCGTCGTGCTCTATGTAGTGGGGCTTTTGGCCACCACTTGTCCTTTAGTGGGGGTTTTTTACCACCACTTCTTTCTTTGTGGTGCTTGTAGCAGCCACGGTTGATGTTGAAGGCATGGTGCTTTTTGCAACCACAGCTGAAATCGGAGGTGAAATAGTTCTTGTAGGAGGAGATATGGCGGCTGCTTCAAGGAGTTGCACCATCGACTTCGCCACTTCCTCTTGGTCGAGAGGAGTCATGGGTGTGTTAGTAAGGCCCATGAGTTGTATCCATTTTTCAAAATCTTTTGCCGTTCACTTTGATGCATGCGACTGTGCAAATTGAATATCATCTGCAGAAGAGGGTTCTTCTTCGGCAATATCTGCCTATCTTCGAGGTTGGGTAACTGAAATTTGTTTGGACGGAATTGGCTATGATGAGACCACCATTGGGATGCCTCTCATGGCAGGCGATCTACATTTTGGCTGGCTTGGTCCAGCTTCTGTTGTTTGCTGCGTTTTTGTAGCTGTTGTTGCTACCTGGTGTTATTGAACAACTGCAGAAATTGAAACATCTTTAGGCCATTGTGTGTAGCCTGCTGTTGTTGCTTTTCCTCTAGGTCTGGTAAGGCTAACCGTGGGGGCTTTGGTTTTTTGGGCATTTTATCTTCCTTGAAGGAATTCACGGGTTAGGAAATCAGGTATGAAATTTGAGCTTCCCTTTATATATTCAATATCAAAATCAAAAATTGATAAAATAGCTTGCCATCTAGAAAATATATATTTTGAAGCAATATTTTGCACATCCTTTTTCAAAACAGACTTAGCTGGCTTGCAGTCAATGCGAAGCAAAAACTTTTGGTTTAATAAATCTGATTGAAATTTAGATATGCATAAAACAATTGCCAAAATTTCTTTTTTAATTGTTGGATAGTTCTGTTGTGATCTATTCCAGTGCTTTGAAGTAAAAGCTATGATACTTTCTTTATCATTTTTAAGTTGTTTTAAGATACCTCCATATCCTATATCTGACACATTTGTTTCTACTATTTTGAAAGCAGATGGATCGGGGAGACTAAGGAGAGGGAGATTCTTAACTTTCAACTTAAGTTGTTTGACAGCATTGCTTTGGGCATCCGTCCAAGGAACTGGAGGCTTTTTTAATCTGTCGTGAAGGGGCCTTAGCAGAATGCTTAATCCCGGAATGAAATCGCAAACATAGTTGACACATCCATGAAACCTTTGAAGTTGTGTCTTGTCTAGGATTTGATGTGTGAATATGTCAGCAAACTGGAGAGATCGCTGAATAGGAGTAATGGTCCCTTGTTGGATGTTATGACCAAGGAACCTGATGTTTGTCTGGAATAAGCTGTACTTAGTTCTAGACAGAGCTAATCCATTTTCTTTGATAGTGTTAATGAAAATGCCTAGTTGTTTGAAATGTTGGTCGATGTTTGTTGAGAAAATTAAGACATCGTCTATATAAGTTATAACAAAACCAGAATATGGATTAAAGATATCATTCATTATCTTTTGAAATTTAGAAGGGGCGTTCTTTAATCCGAATGGCATCACGTTCCATTCATACTGTCCAAAAGGGACTGTAAAAGCAGTTTTGTACCTGTCTTTTGGGTCGATCTGTACTTGCCAAAATCCAGATTTTAAATCAAATTTAGAGAAAATCGTGGCAGCATAGACTCTTTGTAATAAGTCTTTCTTGTTAGGAATAGGATACCTAATCCATCTAAGCGCTATGTTAAGAGGCTTGTAGTTGATGACCAAGCGGGGGACTCCGCGCTCGATTTCGGAGTTTTTGTTGACATAGAATGCCGCACAACTCCAGGGGGACTTTGAAGGAGAAATTATCTTCTTGTCTAAGAGATCATTGATCTCTTTTTGATAATACATTGTAAGCTCGTGATTAATTTGAATAGGTCGAGCTTTAGTAGGGATGCTTTTTTCGTCAAAGTCAGGTTCGTAAGGAAGCCCAACAATGTGCCTCTTACACTTCCAAAATGTCATTGGCAAATCGGAAACAAAGCTCCTGTTGAATCGTAGCTTCTAAACTTTTAATTTTAGAAGAGATTACAGAATCAATTAACTGCTTATGTATTCTTTGGAAAGCTACGTCTTCTTTTAAGAACATAATTTGTTTTTTTCATGTTTCAAAGAATATATGACTGCATAAGTTGGAGGCATATGGAAAGGAAGAAGGACATTGCTTGTGGGATAATCCTCATGAATGCCTTTATTTGCAACCAGGTAAGGTTTGCAAAGCTGTATGAAAGGAGTACCTAGGATTACTGCATTGCAAAGGTCTTTTGCTAAGAGAAATGGAGTCTGGATGAACCAGTTTGGTTCCTCTGGGGAGGTCATAACCTTTACAAAAGGAAGCTTGTAAGTGATCTTAAGTTTTTCACCATTGGCAGCCCGTAGGCGTTCCTTGGTTTTTACGAAAAACTTGGTTGGAATGTCACCTTCTTGGATGCAGCTTCCGTCTGCTCCAGTGTCAAATATAGCTACGCAAGTCCAAACAAAAGATTTACTGACGATGAGAGTTATCCTAACACGGTATTTCGGAATCCTTATAGAAGAAAGATGTCCTAAGAAGGATTCTGTTTCATCATCATCTTGGTCAGAGATTGCAACTGCCTGTACAACCTCTTTGAGCTTTTGCGACTCACTTGATAATTGTTGGAGGACAAGTCTATCAAGTTCTTGTCTTGCTTTTATTGGAAAGAAAAATTCCTTGATGGCTTGCCTAAGTCTCTTAGAGATTTAGTAAATAAAAGCAAGACAATAACTTGATATACTTGTCCTCCAACAATTGTCTAGTGAGCCGCAAAAGCTTAAAGAGGTTGTACAGGCAGTTGCAACCTCTGACCAAGACGATGATGAAACAGAATCCTTCTTAGGACATCTTTCTTCTATAAGGATTCAGAAATACCATGTTAGGGTAACTCTCATCGTCTGTAAATCTTTTGTTTGGACTGGTGTAACTTTATTTGACACTGGAGAAGACAGAAGATGCATCCAAGAAGGTGTAATTCTAACCAAGTTTTTCGTAAAAACCAACGAACGCCTACGGGCCGCCAATGGTGAAAAACTTAAGATTGCTGACAAGCTTCCTTCTGTGAAGGTTATGACCTCCCAAGAGGAACCAAACTGGTTCATCCAGACTCCATTTCTCTTAGCAAAAGACCTTTGCAATGCAGTAATCCTAGGTACTCCTTTCATACAGCTTTGCAAACCTTACCTGGTTGCAAATAAAGGCATTTATGAGGATTATCCCACAAGCAATGTCCTTCTTCCTTTCCATAAGCCTCCAACGTATGCAGTCATACATTCTTTGAAACATGAAAAAAACAAATTATGTTCTTAAAAGAAGACGTAGCTTTCCAAAGAATACAGAAGCAGTTAATTGATTCTGTAATCTCTTCTAAAATTAAAAGTTTAGAAGCTACGATTCAACAGGAGCTTTGTTTCCGATTTGCCAATGGCATTTTGGAAGTGTAAGAGGCACATTGTTGGGCTTCCTTACGAACCTGACTTTGACGAAAAAAGCATCCCTACTAAAGCTCGACCTATTCAAATTAATCACGAGCTTACAATGTATTATCAAAAAGAGATCAATGATCTCTTAGACAAGAAGATAATTTCTCCTTCAAAGTCCCCCTGGAGTTGTGCGGCATTCTATGCCAACAAAAACTCCGAAATCGAGCGCGGAGTCCCCCGCTTGGTCATCAACTACAAGCCTCTTAACACAGCACTTAGATGGATTAGGCATCCTATTCCTAACAAGAAAGACTTATTACAAAGAGTCTATGCTGCCACGATTTTCTCTAAATTTGATTTAAAATTTGGATTTTGGCAATTAAGATCGACCCAAAAGACAGGTACAAAACTGCTTTTACAGTCCCTTTTGGACAGTATGAATGGAACGTGATGCCATTCGGATTAAAGAACGCCCCTTCTGAATTTCAGAAGATAATGAATGATATCTTTAATCCATATTCCGGTTTTGTTATAACTTATATAGACGATGTCTTAATTTTCTCAGCAAACATCGACCAACATTTCAAACATCTAGGCATTTTCTTTAACACTATCAAAGAAAATGGATTAGCTCTGTCTAGAACTAAGTACAGCTTATTCAAGACAAACATCAGGTTCCTTGGTCATAACATCCAACAAGGGACCACTACTCCTATTCAACGATCTCTCCAATTTGCTGACGAATTCACACATCAAATCGTGGACAAGACACAACTTCAAAGGTTTCTTGGATGTGTCCACTATGTTTGCGATTTCATTCCGGGATTATGCATTCTGCTAAGGCCCCTTCACGACAGATTAAAAAAGCCTCCAGTTCCTTGGACGGATGCCCAAAGCAATGCTGTCAAACAACTTAAGTTGAAAGTTAAGAATCTCCCTCTCCTTAGTCTCCCCAATCCATATGCTGTTAAAATAGTAGAAATAGATGCGTCAGACATAAGATATGGTGGTATCTTAAAACAACTTAAAAATGATAAAGAAAGTATCATTGCTTACTGGAATAGATCACAACAGAATAATCCAACAATTAAAAAAGAAATTTTGGCAATTGTTTTATGTATATCAAAATTTCAATCAGATTTATTAAACCAAATTTTTTTGCTTCGCATTGACTGCAAGGCAGCTAAGTCTGTTTTGCAAAAGGATGTGCAAAATATTGCTTCAAAACATATTTTCGTCAGATAGCAAGCTCTTTTATCAATTTTTGATTTTGATATTGAATATATAAAGGGAAGCTCAAATTCCATACCTGATTCCTAACCCGTGAATTCCTTCAAGGCAGATAAAATGCCCAAAAAACCAAAGTCCCAGCGGTTAGCCTTAACAGCCCCGGATGAAAAGCAACAACAGCAGGCTGCCACACAACAGCCTAAAGATGTTTCAATTTCTACAGTTGTTCAACTACAACGGGTAGCAACAGCAGCTGCAAAAAAGCAGCAACAACAGAAGCTAGACCAAGCCAGCCAAAATTTAGATTGCCTGCAGACTATGCCATGAGAGGCATCTCAATGGTGGTCTCATCACAGCCAATTCCGGCCAAACAAATTTCAGCTACCCAACCTCGAAGATGGGCAGATATCCCCGAAGAAGAACCCTCTTCTTAAGATGATATTCAATTTGAACAGCCGCATGCTTCAAAGTGGACGGCAAAAGATTTTGAAAATGGGTACAACTCATGGGCCTTACTAAAACACCCATGACTCCTCTCGACCAAGAGGAAGTGGCGAAGTCGATGGCGCAACTCCTTGAAGCAGCCGCCATATCTCCTCCTGCAAGAACCATTTCACCTCCAATTTCAGCTGTTGTTGCAAAAAGCACCATGCCTTCAACTTCAACCGTGGCTGCTACAAGCACCACAAAGAAAGAAGTGGTGGTAAAAAACCCCACTAAAGGACAAGTGGTGGCCAAAAGCCCCACTACATAGAGCACGGCGCCTTATGCGCCTAAGCAGGCACTTTCTTCACCCATGCCTCAGCCAATTTCTTCAGTAGGTCCTTATTCGGGGGGACCTCAATATATTAAGAATGAGATGGCTTACTCGCTCGTCCAAACCGAGCCACATCTTTGGGATTCTAACCCTCTAGTAGTAGCCAAAAAGATGCTCGACCCAACATCTAACTTTCTCCAGAAAACTCCTGTTCATAACCAGAAGTTTTATGAATTTATCCTTACGGACACTCACTTTGTCTGTTTAAACTCTTTTTGGATAAAACCCAAACCTGTATATCACCCATACTACAGTGTGGATAAACAAAATCATCTCACCAAAGGAATGGGGTGATCACCCTATGAAACTTAGAAAACTTTCCCAGCCATTTTCTCTAAGATTTTTAGTTACTATGATTATAGGGATGCGTGATTTAATGCGCTAGCCTTTCAAAACCATACCAACAAACACTCATATTTTCTTCTTTGGGGCAAAAACTTTCCAGTAGATTTTCCCCAATGGTTTCTGCAGTAATGGTGGCCTATTTACCGCTATTTGACAGATATATTTCCTCCACCAGTGAAAGAAGGATTTGAGTATTTCTTTTCCAGATTTCATGGAGACCAGCACATTCCCCAGTTGCTCCAATTTTCCCTTAGATTCCACATCCCATGGATATACACCCAGAAGTTTGTTTTCCACAAACGGGAAGGATTTAGATGTATGCCTTGGTTAGCCCTTCAAGGCTACTGTAAGTTGTACAAGGCATGGAGGGATGGCGCAGAAACTTATTTACCAGTAGTTGAAAAATGGTTTTCCAGCAACCCCAAATTTCTGTCACCTACAGATGTAGAAAACACTTCATTTTTTCAGCAGAGAAGGCTAGTTCAAGCAAAGTTAGCAGGCTCTACCAGCATAGAAGACTACATCCAGGAGATGGAAAACCTCCTGCAATAGCTCAAGGGAAAGGTTCCCAGTCAACATTCATCCAGTTCGTCTGAAGAACAATCAGAAGAAGAGGATGACCCTGACTATGATTCAGAATAAGTCAAAATCAAGACCAATTTGTCGCTGACATCAGAGATGACGCCAGCACAGAAATTTTCAGAAAGTACTGTAGCAATGTTACTGTAGATACTGTGCACTTTTCACTGTAGCAATGTTACTGTAGATTGCTGTGCACTTTTCACTGTAGCAAAACACTGTATACTTTCACTGTAGCACGGTCTATAATTCTATTAATAGACCCCCTCACTCACGAAAGAAAGCATTCATTTTCCTCTCCAAAATTTCAGAATTCTCTCTAGACATTCCCTCTCTCTAAACCCTCTCCACACTTAACAGCTCTATGCCCTGTAAGCTTTTAAGATTCAATTTCTTAATATCTGTATTTTAATTTCTTGTTATCAATAATACTTCTGGTCGGCTCTGCCGCCAGATTTTATATTTTAATCTTGTGTTAACATACTTGCATTTTATTTAGCATATGTTTGCATATGGTTGGTGTTGCCGCCTGAGACATTATATTTATTTATTGCTTCCTGTTCCTTACATTCCTCGTTATTTCTTTGTCCCTTCTACCCCCTTGGGGACTAGCTTCCGCCCCTTTGGTATCAGAGCTTCAATCTGAGATAGCATACCTAAAATAAGAAATTAAGGAAATAAAGGCAAGACAAGAACTTGATAGAATTTTCCTCCAACAATTGTCTAGTGAGCCGCAAAAGCTCAAAGAGGTTGTACAGGCAGTTGCAACCTCTGACCAAGACGATAATGAAACAGAATCGTTCTTAGGATATCTTTCTTCTGTGAGGATTCAGAAATACCATGTTAGGGTAACTCTTATCGTCAGTAATCTTTTATTTGGACTGGCGTAGCTTTATTTGACACTGGAGCAGACAGAAGCTGCATCCAAGAAGGTTTCATTCCAACCAAGTTTTTCGTAAAAACCAAGGAACGGCTACGGGCCGCCAATGGTGAAAAACTTAAGATCACTTACAAGCTTCCTTCTGTAAAGGTTATGACCTTCCACAGAGGAACCAAACTGGTTTATCCAGACTCCATTTCTCGTAGCAAAAGACCTTTGCAATGCAGTAATCCTAGGTACTCCTTTCATTCAGCTTTGCAAACCTTACCTGGTTACAAATAAAGGCTTTCATGTGGATTATCCCACAAACAATGTCCTTCTTCCTTTCCATAAGTCTCCAACTTATGCAGTCATACATTCTTTGAAAAATAAAGAAAAATAAATTATGTTTTTAAAAAGAAGACGTAACTTTCCAAAGAATACAGAAGCAGTTAATTGATTCTGTAATCTCTTCTACTATTAAAAGTTTAGAAGCTAAGACTCAACAGGAGCTTTATTGCGATTTGCCAATGGCATTTTGGAAGCGTAAGAGGCTCATTGTTGGGCTTCCTTACGAACTTGACTTTGACGAAAAAAGCATCCCTACTAAAGCTCGACCTATTCAAATTAATCACGAGCTTACAATGCATTGTCAAAAAGAGATCAATGATCTCTTAGACAAGAAGATAATTTCTCCTTCAAAGTCTCCCTGGAGTTGTGTGGCATTCTATGTCAACAAAAACTCCAAAATCGAGCGCGGAGTCCCCCGCTTGGTCATCAACTACAAGCCTCTTAACACAGCACTTAGATGGATTAGGTATCCTATTCCTAACAAGAAAGACTTATTACAAAGAGTCTATGTTGCCACGATTTTTTCTAAATTTAATTTAAAATATGGATTTTGGCAATTACAGATCGACCGAAAAGACAGGTACAAAACTGCTTTTACAGTCCCTTTTGGACAGTATGAATGGAACGTGATGCCATTCGGATTAAAGAACGCCCCTTCTGAATTTCAGAAGATAATGAATGATATCTTTAATCCATATTCCGATTTTGTTATAACTTATATAGACGATGTCTTAATTTTCTCAACAAACATCGACCAACATTTCAAACATCTAGGCATTTTCCTTTAAACTATCAAAGAAAATGGATTAGCTCTGTCTAGAACTAAGTACAGCTTATTCCAGACAAACATCAGGTTCCTTGGTCATAACATCCAACAAGGGACCATTACTCCTATTCAGCGATCTCTCCAATTTGCTGACGAATTCCCACATAATATCCTGGACAAGACACAACTTCAAAGGTTTCTTGGATGTGTCAACTATGTTTGCGATTTCATTCCGAGATTATGCATTCTGCTAAGGCCCCTTCACGACACATTAAAAAAGCCTCCAGTTCCTTGGACGGATGCCTAAAGCAATGTTGTCAAACAACTTAAGTTGAAAGTTAAGAATCTCCCTCTCCTTAGTCTCTCCGATCCATCTGCTTTCAAAATAGTAGAAACAGATGCGACAAACATAGGATATGGTGGTATCTTAAAACAACTTAAAAATGATAAAGAAAGTATCATTGCTTTTACTTCAAAGCACTGGAATAGATCACAACAGAACTATCCAATAATTAAAAAAGAAATTTTGGCAATTGTTTTATGCATATCAAAATTTAAATCAGATTTATTAAACCAAAAGTTTTTGCTTCGCATTGTCTGCAAAGAAGCTAAGTCTGTTTTGCAAAAGGATGTGCAAAATATTGCTTCAAAACATATTTTTGCCAGATGGTCACCTCCGGTTAGCCTTACCAGCCCCGGAGGAAAAGCAACAATAGCAGGCTGCCACACAATAGCCTAAAGATGTTTCAATTTCTACAGTTGTTCAACAACAACATGTAGCAGCAGCTGCTGCAAAAAAGCGGCAAACAACAGAAGCTGGACCAAGCCAACCAAAATGTAGATCGCCTGCAAACTATGCCATGAGAGGCATCCCAATGGTGGTCTCATCACAGCCAATTCCGGCCAAACAAATTTCAGTTACCCAACCTCGAAGATGGGCAGATATCGCCGAATAAGAACCCTCTTCTGAAGATGATATTCAATTTGCACAGCCGCATGCTTCAAAGTGGACGGCAAAAGATTTTGAAAAATTGATACAACTCATGGGCCTTACTAAAACACCCATGTCTCCTCTCGACCAAGAGGAAGTGGCGAAGTCGATGGCACAACTCCTTAAAGCAGCCGCTATATCTCCTCCTGCAAGAACTATTTCACCTCCAATTTCAGCTGTGGTTGCAAAAAGCACCATGCCTTCAACTTCAACCGTGGTTGATACAAGCACCACAAAGAAAGAAGTGGTGGTAAAAAACCCCCACTAAAGGACAAGTGGTGGCCAAAAGCCCCACTACACAGAGCACGACGCCTTATGCGCCTAAGCAGGCTCTTTCTTCACCCATGCCTCAGCCAATTTCTTCAGTAGGTCCTTATACGGGGGAACCTCAATATATTAAGAACGAGATGACTTACTCCCTCGTCCAAAGCGAGCCACATCTTTGGGATTCTAACCCTCTAGTAGTAGCCAAAAAGATGCCCGACCCAACATCTAACTTTCTCCAGAAAACTCCTGTTCTTAACCAGAAGTTTTATGAATTTATCCTTATGGACACTCACTTCTGCCTGTTTAAACCTTTTTGGATAAAACCCAAACCTATATCACCTATAGTACAATGTGGATAAACAAAATCATCTCGCCAAAGGAATGGGGTGATCACCCTATGAAAGTCAGAAAACTTTCCCAACCATTTTCTCCCCAATTTTTTAGTGACTATGATTATAGAGACACGTGGTTAAATGCGCTGATCTTTCAAAACCATACCAACAAACACTCATATTTTCTCTTTTGGGGCAAAAACTTGCCAGTAGATTTTCCTCAATAGTTTATGCACCAATGGTGGCCTATTTACGGCCATTTGACAGATATATTTCCTCCAACAGTGAAGGAAGGATTTGAGTATTTCTGTTCCAGATTAAACGGAGTCCAGCACATTCCCTAGTTGCTCCAATTTTCCCTCAGATTCCACATCCCAAGGATATACACCCAAGAAGTTTGTTTTCCACAAATGGGAAGGATTCAGAGGTATGCTTTGGTTAGCCCTTCAAGGCTAATGTAAGTGGTACAAGGCATGGAGGGATGCCACGGAAACTTACTTACCAGCAGTTGGAAAATGGTTTTCTAGCAACCCCAAATTTCTGTCACCTACAGATGTAGCAAACACTTCATTATTGCAGCAAAGAAGGCTAGTTCAAGCAAAGTTAGCAGGCTCTACCAGCAAAGAAGACTAAATCCAGGAGATGAAAAACCTCCTGCAACAGCTCAAGGAAAAGGTTCGTAATCAACATTCATCCAGTTCGTCTGAAAAACAATCAGAAGAAGAGGATGACCCTGACTATGACCCAGAATAAGTCAAAATCAGGACCAATTTGTCGCTGACATCAGAGATGACGCCAGCACAGAATTTTTCTGAAAGTTACTGTAGCAATGTTACTGTAGATTACTGTGCACTTTTCACTGTAGTAATGTTACTGTAGATCACTGTGCACTTTTTACTGTAGCAAAATACTGTACACTTTCGTTGTAGCACAGTCTATAATTCTATACATAGACCCCCTCACTCACGGAAGAAAGCATTCATTTTCCTCTCCAAAATTTCAAAATCCTCTCTAGACATTCCCTCTCTCTAAACCCTCTCCACACTTAAGAGCTCTATAACCTGTAAGATTTTAAGATTCAATTTTTTAATATCTGTATTTTAATTTCTTGTTATCAATACTACTTCTGGTCGGATTTGCTGCCAGATTTTATGTTTTAATCTTGTGTTAACATACTTGCATTTTATTTAGCATACGTTTGCATATGGTCGGCTTTGCCGCCTGAGACATTTTATTTTTTTATTGCTTCCTGTTCCTTACATTCCTCGCTATTTCTTAGTCCCTTCTACCCCCTCGGGGACTTGCTTCCGCCCCTTTGGTATACGAGTTCTTCTTTTTCCTCCTCTTCTTCCAATTTTAAGCTCAAAGAAGAGATTAGTTTCTCTGATTTGCAGCAATCAATTGACGACTGAAAAATCCCCAAACATCCCCAGTCAACAATTTACAATTCTCAAAAATGGAGCTTGACAAGTAATTATCACATGTCTACCATTGATCAAACTATTCCTCTGGAATCAGACCATGAGGAAATCAAACTTTTCAATATCAAATCTATTGAAAAATATAGGAAGAAATATAACTATATATATATTTCTATATATATATATATNATATATATACATAAAAAAATATTAGGACGAGCCTTATCACCTTGAGTTGTTGGCAAATTAATTGAAAAACGGTAAAGGTTATATTCACCTTATGCTCATGTAATGTATTGTAAGCACGTGTCTCGTAATTCGGTAAGATTATTTCATTCTTGTGGAGGGGGCCGAACGCCTCGGCAGTATAATAAATGCATCTATGGTTCGTGCCAGTTGACCCTCGACATAATCGTGCGTTATATCGCTAGCCATCCAAAAATTCACGAGATTATCCTTCCACTGATGCCTAACATTTTATATGGTATTCCTTATCTGTTTGATACTGGCACTTGATACATCTGAGATATTGAGATAGAATACGAGACTAAGAAATTTCTATCTTTAAAAGAAATTTTTGGAAGATTATGTAACATACAGTTTTATCCTATTATTGTTTTTGTGCTTCATATCTGCTTATGATTTATCATATTGCTTTATTGGACCTCTAGTAAGTGACGATGTTGACCCCTCGTCACTACTTCTCCAAGGTTAGGCTCCATACTTACTGGGTACGCGTTGATATATGTACTCATGCTACACTTTTGAACTAAATATGCAGGATCTGACAGGTTCAACTGGTGGTCACCTTGGCGCGTAGATGCAACTGATGAGGAGACTTTATGATGAGCTCCATTTCAGACTACGTATCGCAGCCCATTGAGTCCCTATCGTACTATTTAATTATTCCTATCTTATTTACATGGCAGACATATGTTGTATTATTATTGTACTCCTTAGTAAATGCTCATGCACTTGTGACACCGGATTTTGGGATATTATAGAATTAATTTTTAGTTTGCTTAACCTCGATACACTTTTACTTGTATTGCATTTAAATTGCATTTATCTACGACTTTAAGCATTTACGAGTCCACCTTACAAGATTCATGATTTCAAAAATAATAAAATGAATAATTAAGTTGTTACTTAACTGTTCGCTTGCCTAACGGCAACGTTGGGCGCGATCACGACCTATAGCGGGTTTTGGGTTGACTGCTTGGTGTCAGAACTTTAGGTTCACTTGGGTCTCATGAGTAATGAGCAAGTCTAGTAGAATCTCGTGGACCAGTACGGAGACGTCTATACTTGTCTTCGAGAGGCTATAAGACTATTAGGAGCACTTCCCTTCATGATTCCTCATCGCGTGATTTGATTCCATTGAAGCTTATGCCTTCATTTCCTTCCTACTCAATCTTATGCGACATGGAGTACTTGTTATCAATGGGGCATCGAGGAGTTGTAATGGTACTGCAGACGTGGTTGTTCTATCGTTTCTGCTCAGTATCTATATTTCCTATGGTTTCGAAGCTATGCACAAATTATTATGATGTTCATGCATTGTTATCCCACAATGTTAGTGTATTGGTAGGGTGCTTGTTTTTGTGTCGAGGCAGCGAATGACTCGAAAGGAGGTTTTCTTAGTGCATGGTTTAGAGATTGGGCATTTAGTCCCAGCCGAGGAAAGGCAATCAAACTATGGATGTTCAGGCTTTGGTTGAAGGTGTAACGAGACTTGATATTTTCGAGGGTGGTGGAATTTTCATTTGTGATGTGGTGTCGTCGTTCTTGTTCGAATGCATTAAGGTTCGTCGGTGTTATGATCTTCTTTGATTTGCCTTCGGGGCAAGGTGTTGTGAAATGGTTCTTGAGAAGCGGTTGTTAGAGATGGTAGTGTGTAGTAGTTTTAGAATCAAATCGGTGTTTCTAATGCTGATGGCTCGAAAAAGATGATTTTTGAGGAGGCTTAGAGTTGGTAGCAATTTATTAGCTCAGGTGCTACAAAGATGGATTTTGATTTGAGGCCGCATTTGGGCAGTGAAGGATGAGGAAGGACATGGTGGGAGGTGTCTCGCGGTGGTTGAATTGCTAGCAGGTCAAATATCAAAAGCAGAGGTTGAGAAGTTGCTTAAAGGAAATGGTTTAACCGAAGTGGGAGTGATAGAGTAGCATATGGATTCTGTGGTAGGGTAGCCACATGCTTTGAGAAAAGTTTAGATCGATTTGGGGATCATGGTGGACAGTGACTAGGTCTACGAATTTTATTTGGAATGGTGGCTACTGTGTTGAGGAAGGTCGAATATGATGGAAGGAAGTTGTCTTGGAGTCTTTAGGGGTGTAAGAGCTTGATTATCGTCATGGGATACGACGTGACTTCAAGTTTGGAATATATAGTCGGACTTGCAGTTGATTCCAATGGGGGAATGAATAGACTTGTACAGCCGGTGGACGAGCAAGGGCTCAAGAGGCTTTACTGATTACGTAGTAGTGGTACCCAGTGTAGCGTCGTTGAAAGATGTCGGTATGGAGTTCCACAGGTGGGTCATCTCTTATGAGTAGATTAGTAGTTGCATGATTTTGATGAAGTTCTATGGAGAGTTCTAGTTACTACCCCATAGAAGGTCGAATATGCGATTGTGGCTGATAACTTGGAATGTTCATGAAAATTTTAGCAAGAGACTATGAGAAATTGGGCGGGCTGGCAGTGCGAGATCATGGTAATTGAGAAGGAGGAATCTTTGTGGGTTCTACATTATGTTATAGTAGCTTAAAGCTATCACGCCTCGACCATAGGGAGCGGGACCAGCGCTTAACCGAAATACCCCGGCCGAGCAAGCCTATACAATACCTTATACCCAACTTGCCCACGAATAAAGAGAATATACATTTATATCATTGATGAAAAATTAAGAGGTCATGTGAATAACACCAGTTCATTTCCGTCACTTACGTCATTAACAAGTCCAAAACAGTACACTATACATTCGTAGTTAAAGTTGGACAAATGATACAAGTACAACAAGTTTAGTTCAACCTTCCCAAAACAAGATACAACTCACACTATGTCTACGGAGCCTCTAACAGAAACAAAAGAGCGCTACAACAGTGCCAAAAACAAGGCCCCGACTATACCTCAAAACACTATTTACATGGAACAAGAGATACAGGACCCACGAATGAAGTGGGGTTCACCAAGTTAGCTGAGGAGAGTGTGTGCTGCTATCACTGATAATTACCACCTTCTATGGAACCACTTGCATCAATTAAAGATGCAGCACCCCTGACAAAAGGGACGTTTGTACATATGGAATAGTACAAGTATGTAAAACTAAACACCCTCTCAGTAGAACGAGTAACAGCAAATGGAGAAGGAAATATGAAATTGATTATTGAATCAAACAATATCAAGGTGTCAAGATAGGGGAAAAGCGAATTTCAAGTAAGGTCCAAGATTTTTAAGTTGGGAGATCTTTAGCATCGATACACCACCGTGTTTTAGCACGATGCCCGATCTCAGCCTGACCGGCTAAGCCGTCTCACCCCGAGACATTCCCTCACAACACCACCATGTGTGCAGCATGGCATCCGATCTAATTCCGATCGGCTAAGCCATCTCGCCACAATGCCGTGTGGGTCGACATCACATCACATCTTGCTAGCAATAATCTCATCCCATATAAGGCGAAACAATCTCATCACATTAGCACAGGGACTTACCCCTCAATCACCCCTACACCGACCTACCCTTCCACGATGGCTAATCGATAATCCCAAAGAATTTTTTATTAAAAGGATTTACCACTTATTTCGTAATTGTTTGCATATCATTTATTTCATTGGCACCAATGGCCATGACGCAATATCATTCTTGGCACATTGGTGGCACATCATATTTCGTGTTCTCTTCTTTCACTTTCAAATATCATCATGGATAATCAACAACAAGACCTTTCAAGTTAAGACTTTAAACATATATTTGAGAAATTTAGGGTCTTAGGCACATGTGATTTCTTACACAATTTGACATGATAGCTTTCATTAGAATCACGTTTTTAAATCATAACATACTAACACACAGCCCATAATTAATCCACATTCTCAAACAGTAACTCCACATAACAAGAATCTTAGATTACATATTGAACGCATACTTATTTTAACACAAGGGTTATTTGGAATTATCAATTTATAATGAGCATCACAGTACTTACAAGGCCATTGTGGGGTTCAATTATAAAAGAGGAGTTTAGCCGACATACCTTGCTTTGAGCTTTCCTTAATTCACTACACAGTTCCGGAATCCTAGAACCTTTGATCTATTTAGAGACACAACAACTCGAAAACAAATTAGGAAGGAGTTCATGATTCTAGCTCATTTGAGCATTTTATCAAACACTAGGTGACCATTATGATCTCAAGGTCCTCCTACGGTGGATTCCTCTATTTCACCACCCAAAATCTACCCAATTGAGCTCAAGAACCTCCCCACAACCCTAGATAGTACATGCATGCGTACATAACAACTCTCATACCCAAGGATCATAATCCCAATTACCCAGCTTCTACCTGAACTCGAAATTGAAGACTAGGGTTAGAACCTTACCTCTTGGACAAAAATCTTGTGAGATTTCTTGTTGAATTTCAAAGCTTGGACAAGATATTGATGAACAAAGAACTTGGGGCTTACCTCTCTCTCTATAGAACACTCCAATCTTCTCTCTAAAATGACAAGTTTTTGCCTTCCAAACGAGCCCCAAGGGCTTTTAATCAAAATAGGGTCGGGTAAAAGAAATTAAAAGAGTGGGTCTACCTCGGCATCATCAAACCTCGGATTTAGGCAAAACTTTTACGGGGCCTTACATCCTCCCTTTCTTAAGACCATTCATCCTCGAATGAGGGCCAAAATCTGCCATTTGAAACCAATGTGACTCAGCTGCTATAACACACACCAAGAATTCTAAAATTTTGGCTAATTCCCCATATTTCCAAAATTTTCGCCAGAATTTTCCCTGTAACTGGGTCTATCTACCTGTTAAAGAATCCCAGAAACCAACCCTAACCAACAACGCAACATAACATTAAAAAAAAATACGACAACCGTGGCCTTATGAGCAGTATATCACCAAAAAGGAACACCATTAATATCAACTATATAAATGATACATAATTCGTAAAAGGTAAACTCTTAGCATTTTCATAGAACGCAACTTTATAAATACATGGTTATTCAAACAAATGAGGGTATTTCTTCTTAATTTCTTCCTCGGCCTCCCAGGTGGCCTCTTCAGCCTGCTGGTTCCGCCATAGTACTTTCACGGAGGCAATTTCTTTATTTCTCATCTTACAGACTTTCCAATCAAGATTGGCAACTGCAATTTCTTCATAAGTCAAATCCTCGTTAAGCTCAATTGCTTTAACTGGAACAATAAGCGATGGATCTCCAACCACCTTCTTCAACATAGATACGTGGAACACCGGGTGCATTAAAGACATCCCTGTAGGTAGTTCAATCTTGCAAGCCACCCGACCAATCCTTTGAATGATTCTATGAGCTCCGACTCGGACTCAACTTCCCTTTCTTACCAAACCGCATTATACCCTTCACCGGGAAACTTTCAAGAATACCCAATCATCCTCTTTAAACTCCAAATCCCCGCGACACACATATGAATACGACATTTGATGACTCTGAGTAGTTTTAAACCGCTCCTTAATGATCTTATCCTTTTCCATAGCATGATGCACAAGGTCTAGCCCTATCAACTCCGCTTCCCCAATATCGAACCACCCAATAGGAGATCTACATCTCCTACCATATAAAGCTTGGAACGGTGCCGTCTGAATGCTAGCATGATAACTGTTATTGTAGGCAAAATCTATGAGCGGCAAATAATCATCCCAACTACCTTTGAAGTCAAGAACACAAGCGCGCAACATATCCTCAAGCGTTTGAATAGTCTGCTCTGTTTGCCTGTCAGTCTGCGGGTGAAAGGCTATACTAAAATTCACTTGAGTACCCAAGCCTTGCTGAAAATTTCTTCCAAAAATTAGCTGTGAACTATGCCTCTCAATCTGAGACAATAGAAATTGGGGTACCATGCAACCTGACTATTTCCTTGATATACCATTGAGCATATTGTTCTGCTGTGTCGGTAGCCGGAACAAGTAAGAAGTGTGCTAATTTCATGAGTCGGTCCATAATTACACAAATCGAGTCGAACTTGCGAGGCATGGCAGGCAGTCCCACCATAAAGTCCATACTGATAATCCCCAATTTCCACATCGGAATTTATATGTTCTGTGCCAAACCACCGAGCCTTTGGCGTTCGGCCTTCACTTTCTGACTATTTGGGCATCTTGCCACAAAGTTTGGTACATTCCTCTTCATATCATGGTACATCTTTATAGAGCCCGGGTGCACGAAATACCTAGAAGTGTGAGCCTCGGTCATGATTCTTTCCCGGAGACCATACACGTTTGGAACACATAGTCACCCTTGGTACCTTAGTGTACCATCATCCATGCCATGAGAAAAGTCCATGCTCTTATATTTATGAATCCCCTCCTTCAACTGTACCAATAATGGGTCGTTGTATTGATTTTCCTCAACTTCCACAAGGAGCGGTGATTCAGCCCTATTTTGCACAATCGCCCCTCCTTCACTAAAATCCGTAAGACAAACTCCCAAGCCAGCCAACTGATGAACCTCCTTGGCCGACGACCTTTGATATGCCTCCAAGTGAGCCAAACAGCCCAAAGACTTCCAGTTAAGAGCATCCTCTACAACATTAGCCTTCCCCAGATGATACAAAATATCTATATCGTAATCCTTAAGTAAATCAAGCCATCTTCTCTGCCTCAGTTTCAATTCCATCTGTTTCAAAATTTATTGAAGACTCTTATTTTCCGTGAATATATCCACATAGACCCCATACAAATAATAACGCCGAATCTTTAATGTAAATACCACCGCTGCAAGTTCTATGTCATGTGTTGGATAGTTCTTTTCATGATTCCTGAGTTTCATAGAAGCATAAGCTCATCTTTCCATGTTGCATTAACACACACCCAAGTCAGATTCTTGAAGCATCATAATATACCACAAACCCATCTGTACCGTCTAGTAGGGTCAACACTTGTGGCTAATCAATACTCTCAAAGCATTTGTTATTAAAAGCATTTACCACTTATTTCGTAATCTTTTTCATATCATTAGTTTCATTGGCACCAATGGCCATGACACAAAATCATTCTTGGCACGTTGGCCGCACATCATATTTCATGTTCTCTTCTTTCACTTTCACATATCGTCATGGATAATCAACAACAAGGCCTTTCAAATTAAGACTTAAAACACGTATTTGAGCAATTTAGGGTCCTAAGCACGTGTTATTTCGTACACAATTTGACATGATAGCTTTCATTAGAATCGCATTTTTAAATCATTTCATAGTAACACACAGCCCATAGTTAAATCCATATTCTCAAATAGTAACTCTACATAACAAGAATCTTTGGAATACATATTGAACATATACTTATTTTAACACAAGGCTTTCTTGGAATAATCAATTTATAATGAGCATCATGGAACTTACAAGGCAATTGTGGGGTTCAATTCTAAAAGTGGAGTTTAGCCAACATACCTCGCTTTGAGCTTTCCTTAATTCACTACAAAGTTTCGGAATCCTAGCAACTTTGATCTATTTAGAGACACAACAACATTGAACACGAATTAGGAAGGAGTTCATGATTCTAGCTCGTTTGAGTATTTTATCAAATGCTAGGTGGCCGTTATGATCTCAAGGTCCTCCTATGGTGGATTCCTCTATTTCAACACCCAAAATCTACCCAATTGAGCTCAAGAATATCCCTATAACCCTAGAAAGTACATGCATGCATACATAACAACTCTCATACCTACGAATCGTACTCCTAATTACCCATCTTCTACCTGCACTCGAAATTAAAGAATATTTAGAACCTTACCTCTTGGATGAAAATCTTGTGAGATTTCTTATTGAATTTCGAAGCTTGGACAAGTTATCGATGAACAAAACACATGGGGCATACTTCTCTCTCTATAGAACACTCCGCTCTTCTCTCTAAAATGATAGGTTTTTTCCTTCCAAACGAGCCCCAAGGGCTTTTAATCAGAATAGGGTCGGGCATAAAAAATTAGAAAAATAAAGCCCCGACACAGATCTGCTGTCGCATATGCGACTGCATAATGCTTATGCGGTTCGCAAAATGGGCTGCATAATGGCCCACCGGAACTGGACATTTCTTCCCCACTCTACGACAAATCTACGGTCCCCAGATTTATTCAGCGGTCGCATAATGCGCTTCAGAACTTCCCTCCAAAACATTTTCATGCTGGGTCTGCGATGGGTTGTGCAACCCACGAAATGATTATGCGGTCGCATAACGGACCACATAATGGTCCAAGAGTTTGCCCACATTTCTGCTTCTGTCTACGGCATATCTGCGGTCCACATGCCAGTCTGCGACTGCATAATGGACCGTAAAAATGCCCTGTACATCCAAAAAATTTCTTCAACTCCTTAACGTACTGTTCAAGAGGGTATGAAATGGATCATGGGTATTAAGATGATGCGGCTTCATGATTCGGTTCACTCGGGGTGAGTGCTGATTGTGTTTGTTATGTTTTTGAATGGAGCTATTATTATCTTCAAGGCAAGTCAAGAGTAAATTGGAAGAAGTTAGGTCGGTTTGTAATGGTTTGAATCAATATGATTGTGGCAATGATCAGTTCCTTCAGCATATTAAGCTTACAGGTGATTTTTGGTTTTACGTGCGAGCTTGAAGACCACCATAGTTTGATTGATTTGGGAGGTATTTGATTCAAATAGCACTGTTATGTATAAATGGATCCGGAAGAGTTATGGTGATTTAGACCACAACTCGAGGTTTGTATTTTCTGCGGTTATGAGAATTTAATTGCGTTTTGCAATGGTTCTTCTAAAAAGAGTTATGTGAAAGGCTTCTAGCCAGTGAAATGTTTATTCTACTAGTAGTTCAGGGGTTATGATGAATTCCTATACTCTAGCATTGCGGCATGATAGGTGCAGTGAGCGGCACGAGATTTTGATGTTGAAGATCAAGGTTGTAGCTCGGTGTTGATAAGAATGTCAAGAGCTCGGATGGGCAGGGGGGAATTCAGATGTTCAGAGTAGCCTGGCTTTTTCTTTAGTGTCACCTGAGAATGGTGTCCTGTGTAAGAGGGTCTGTTTATTCATTTACTTTACGGAATTAGTACGGTTGGTGGTATGGATGTGCACACTTTACTACCTGGTGCGGAAGGTTGTGGGAGTGTATCCTACGGGGAGATTTGTATAAGTGTGACATGTTAGTCACTTGATTGTTAAGAATTGAAACCAAGTATGGAAATTGTTACTATCGCTAATGTGAGAGTTTGTTCCTGAAAGGCGCTCTAGTCATTTGGTTGTGGACAGTGAGAGTTTGGTCCGGAGTGGTCGACTGCTCGTGTGTGTTATGAATAGGGCCATTTTGGATCCTCGAAAAGTTGTTTGCCCAGTATGGTATGATCAAAATTGGCTTGAGGTCCGTTGGTGGGTCTGATGTGAATGTGTGTTCTACGTTAGATCCGATGTGTTCATTAGGTATAGCACTGCTTACAAGGAGTGTTCGGGCAGTGGATGTTATTTCCGACATCAGCTATTCCATGTAATACTCTATTGTGCGATGTGGGTTGTGAGACGACTTGATTATTCACACATGTGTTGTGATCCCGTGTAGCTTGTGGTGTTATATAAGAAGGATGGCTCTCGAGATGCAAGTCACTTATTGAACCTTAGTCGTGCTTGGGTTTTTGTAGCGTATGGCGCTATCCGTCTCCTCAGAGTTGTACTATGCACTTGGCGTGTTTGTGGTCAATATTCAGGCATTTCATAAGTATAAGCATTACGGCTGATGGGTGTTTCCTTATTGGTAGTTGTGTGGATTGGGTGGCACGTCGCCACGGTTATATTGCTTGGATCTGGTGGCACGCCGCTATTGGTATGTTGTGTGGATCAAGATTTGCGCCACAACAATGTCATGCTTGGACCGGGTTGCATGCCGCAACAATATCATATTTGGATCGGGTTGCATGCCGCAACAGTGAGATGTTGAGTACGGTTCCCTATACTTATTTTTGTGTGTCTTGTTTCTCATCTCCGAGAAAGGTTTATAGCATCTGTTGGTCGTTTTATTCGTTACAAGGGCTGAGTAGTTACTTATCGGAGTTCGTTCTTCCTTATGAGTCATATTTGAGTTGTAGCTTAATAGCGCATTGATGGCGCTGTATGAGATTATAGATGGTGTTTGAGGTGGCTTAATGCCCAAGCAGCTTTTACTGGGTGAGACATGGTTATTGGACCTGAGATCAGTGAGATTAGATTTATGTAGGGTATATTAAAGAGAAATTATCGTTATTCAATTCAGAATGAGGTAATGATTCTTGTCAGCAGGAGGGACTCCATGATTTATTGATTTGGCAGGTGGTTATGAGCTTCTACGCATCATTTTCATTGTTGCAGTATTGTGAGGTTTGGATTAGGGCTTATGCGCATATGAGGTATGCTATAGGCATCTGGTTAGGGAATTTGTAGCTTCTACCGTCAGAGGATGTTATTATGGGCATGGGAAATATGCGGTGCATGGTGTGATTTTAGCAAAGGTGCATGATCATGTTTTGGTGTAGTGTGTAGTGATTGATGCGGTGTTCGTATGTTAGAATCGGGTCTCGTGGAGAATTTCGGATGTTAGAACCTACTTCTAACGGTTGTTGGATAAGAAAAAAAGGAAAGATCTTCAGTTTGGCTCGAGCTAATGTGCTCACATGGGTTGTGGTGGCACAGGTAGGTGCACGATGTGTTAAATAGTGATTTTGGACAGCTTCAGAACAGTTCTTGGCACATTCGTGGAGAATTTATGTTTAAGTGGGGGAGAATGTAATGACCTGACCGGTCGTTTTGATCTCTAGCATGTCGTTCGGCAGTTAGAGGCCTTAGGTAGCTTCACTTCATGTATTTTGACTCGTACGCATAGTCGGAATTGAATTCTAGAAGTTCAGAGTTGATTCGGATGGAAAATTCTCATTTCGTAAGCTTTAAGTTGGAAGAGTTGACTAAGGTTTGAGTTTTTAGTAAACGATCTTGGAATCAGGATTTGAAGGTTCTAATAGGTTCGTATGATGATTATGAACTTGAGAGTATCGGGTCGACCAGGATATGGCGCTTATTGTTAAAAGTTAGGATTTTGAAGGTTTTAAAATTTCCTATGTTTGGTTTTCGGAGGACTTTGGTGTTATCGATGTCCGTTTGGGGTTCTAGGCCTTGGAATAGGTCGTATCGTGATTTATGACTTGCACGTATAGTTTTGCGTCATTCTTGAATGTTTGAGTATGAATCAGATGCGTGCGTCGAAGTTTGAATGTTAGAAAGTTGAAAGAAGGTTTCGATCGTCGATTCGTAGTTTTGATGTTTTTTGGTGTAATTTGAGACCTCGAACAGGGTCGTATGGTGTTGGGACTTATTGGTGTGATTGGATAGGGTCCTGGGCGCCTCGGGTGTGATTCGGAGTGATTTCAGACCCTTTTTCCTTGTTTTGCAACTGCTGGTGCCGGTGTCTGGTTTTGTTTTTCACGAACGCGAAGGGTCTCATGAGTTCGCGAAGAAGGATTTGGGGCTGTTGGGAATTGCTCGTCATGAACGCGATGTAGGAGCAGTGAACGCGGAGAAGAGGCTGGAGTAGCCTACACGAACGCGACTTGGAGGTCACGAACGTGAAGAAGGAAGGGGAACTAGGGCATGACAGGCGCTAAGCCTTTGCGAACGCGGATCGTGGCCCGTGAACGTGAAGAGCAAGAGTCAAAAGGCTTCGCGAACGCGACAAGGAAGTCGCGAAAAGTTAGAGGAGATTTTAGAGGCAGTGATTCTGGTCTTTGCGATCGCGATGGTTTTTCCGCCATCGCGAAGCAGAGCGGGCCTGGGCAGATTGATTCAATACGGAACTGAGCCCATTTCTCTCCCATTTTTAATTTGGTTGGGCGATTTTTGGAGCTCATGGAGGAAAGATTTTCATCATTTATGTCAAGGTACCGCATATTGTTAGCTAACTACATGGATTCCACAAGGATTTAAACATGGAAATTAGTATGAATTATGAGATTTTGAAAGAAACCTAGAAATTGGTATTTTTGGATTTTTACCATGATATTAGACATGGTATTAGGAATAAACTATATATTCGAGTTCGTGGTATTATGGATAATGATTATCTTCAAGAATTTTCGAAATCCTGGCATGTGGGTTCGAGGATTGACTTTGTTGACTTTTCAAGCAGAGTTGAGAATTATTATAAATTGTTAAATTATACGCATTGGTGTATATTTTGAGGGATTTGCACCTTGTTTGACTAGTTTCAGATCGATGGGCATTGGTTTGTGGTGTTAAAGAGGCATTTGAGCCGTTTATGGAACTTCAGAGTAAGGTAAGTCTGTTGTCTAACCTCGTGAGAGGGAAACTACCCCCAAGGTGATGTAATTGTTATGTGTTACTAGTTGTGGGTGCTACATACGCACGAGGTGACGAGAATCTGTACGTAGCTAAAGCATGTTTATGTCCGGGTAGACTTAGGACTTTATCATGTAATATTTGAATTATTTGAACTCATTATATATATATATATATATATATATATATGTGTGTGTGTGTGTGTGTGTGTGTGTGTGTGTGTGTGTTAAGCTGAGCCTTATCACCTTGAGTTATTGGCAAATTTAATTGAAAAACGATAAAGGTTATATTCACCTTATGCTCATGTACTGTATAGTAAGCATGTGTCTCATAATTCGCTAAGTTCCTTTCTTTCTTGTGGAGCGGACCGAATGCCTCGACAGTATAATAGATGCATCTATGGTTCATGCCGGCCGACCCTCGGCATAGTACACATTATTCTGGATCGGGCCGTAAAACCTCGGCATAATCGTGCGTTATATCGCTAGCCGTCCGAATATTCACAAGATTATCCTTCCACTTATGCCGGCCATTTTATATGGTATTCCTTATCTGTTTGATACTGGCACTTGATACATCTGAGATATTAAGATAGAATACGAGACTGAGAAATTTATATCTTTAAAAGAAATTTTTGGAAGATTATGTAACTTACAGTTTTATCCCATTATTGTTGTTGTGCATCATTTCTGCTTATGATTTTTCATATTGCTTTATTGGACCTCTAGTAAGTGTCGATGTCGACCCCTCGCACTCTTTCTCCGGGGTTAGGCTTGATACTTACTAGGTACGTGTTGATTTACGTACTCATGCTACACTTCTGCATTAAATGTGCAGGATCTGACAGGTTCAATTGGTGGTCACCTTGGCGCATAGGCTTAGCTGCTGAGGAGACTTTATGGTGAGCTGCATTCCAGGATACGTATCGTAGCCCACAGAGTCTCCATCATACTATTTACTTATTCCTATCTTATTTACATTCCGAACACATGTTGTATTATGATTGTACTCCTTAGTAAATGCTCATGCACTTGTGACATCGGGTTTTGGGATGTTCCAGAATTCATTTTTGTTTTTCTTATCCTCGATACACTTTTACTTGTATAACATTTAAATTGCATTTGTCTACTGCTTTAACGCATTTATGTCTCCACCTAACAAGATTCATGTTTTCAAAAATAATAAAATGAATAATTAAGTTGTTAGTTCACTGTTCGCTTGCCTAACGACGACGTTGGGCGCTTTCACGACCTATAGTGGATTTTGGGTCGTGACACTTATTGAGTGAACACCTTATTTGTGTATAAACCTCTGTGGAACAGTAAGTGTGAACGGTGAAGGGTATTTGAATTGAAACCTTGTTTATGATTAAGATGCCCTTTCTGACACAAGCACTGCTCGGGGTACATGAGATCATTGTGAACTCTGAAGTGCTAGGGATCCAAAGGGTAGTTTGCCGACGGATACGTTTTGCTCTAAGCCTCTAATTCTTGACTCTTAATAATCCTTTTAGGATTAATACAAATAAAATTTGTTTCACTCTGCTTTTTAATCTTGTCTACTTGTTAAAATTTTATTTTGTTGTGCCTGATGCTTAAAGGTGCATCTGCTCGAACCATATTGCTTCAGAGACTTGAGCTAGATCTGCTGGCATTCATAGACCTTGAAGTTTTCTTCTATTTCCTATCTTTACTTTTTATCTCATTCGAGTAGTTATAATTATTCCAAACTATACTTGTAGACTTCTAGTTTTACATGTACTTGTGACACCAGACTTCTTGGGTTGAGCTAGACCGCGTTATGTTATGGGTTTATTTTATGTATTTCAGCTTTAATCGTCGTTAATTATTGTTATTTTTTTTAAAACTGTTTAATTATTAAATTGTTTAACTAATGTTGGCCTGCCTAGCAAGTGGACTTTAGGTGCCATCACGACTCTGATATTGGGAACAATTAATAATTTTTTCTTTTTTGAGTATGTTGAATGAGATTCTGCGGCAGAAAAAGTATGAATAAGGAGATAGATATTTAGAATCAGAGAGCTCCACATATAATAATCACTTTCAATTTGGATGTATATATTTAAAGAAGAATAAGAGGTACGGATAAGGAGATAGATATCATATATTTTGGGAGGATGGCTTCGCTTATATTTCTTTAGTATGTTTAATTTATGCATATGAATGTTGGGTTGGGTCGGGTTGATCCTCTTTAATTGGGTCAATAATTATTAGATTGAAAATAAAAAATAGAGATTATGGAATAAAAAGATATTGCATAGGAAAATTGGGTTTCTGGTAGTTGTGTTTTTTGCGTGAGTAGGTAAAATTTTTGTGATTGCAATGTTAGGAAACATAATTATATGAGTTTATTAAAAAAAAGGTTACAGTTATATGACATAATAGTCATCCCAACTTTTTTACTACTATTGTTATTATTAGTACGGTATCCATCATCATATTTTGTCTTCACTATTCTTAAAACCATACTAGATCAGACAAGTATAACATGAAACACTTGTAGCTCTTTGCAAAGGGAGTATTCATGCTTCCCAACCAAATCCAAATTAATACTAGTTAATCAAGTTGATTAAAAGAACAACTCATTTTTCGATTTCATTGTATGGGGTCGAACTCGGGACTGCCTACATAGGGACAAATCGAGCTTGAATTTATATGGTTGGTATCAATCGTAACTACTGCTCAGTAAACCTGGGTCGAGGTATCAAAGATCGAAGGTCGAGACCGAACAACATGGAATTGGAACATGAAGCCATGATACCCGAGATGAATCTATCAAGTTCGATTCCGGGAAATGTCCTAGGATAAGTTATCAAATTTGAATGAAGAATGGACCGGAAATTCCGTGATAAGTAAGCATCTCGGCGAGAATCACGTCATCAATCAACATGATCGTTAATAAGCAAATCAAGAGATATTTTACCTTGTAAACAAATTCTTGCCTTGTATAAAAGATTATCCCCACACTATATAAAGGGAAGACCTAATTGTTCAAAGGCATCACAAAAAACAATCATCAATACACACAAAAGAAGTCTGCTTCTATTATTTTATACATTATTTTATCCACCTGTTTTCCATTCATATTTATTATTCATCTTGGAAGAATCAGTCAAGGCCAGGATCATCCAAGGCTTGTGGTTTGCACTTTTTCTATTTATTTACTGACTTTAATTTCCATTATTCGTTATCTGTATCAAACTAAATCACGTATACTTAAAACCGCGTATAAATTCAATTGTTATCCGAAGCCAAGGGTAAACAGTTTGGCGCCCATCGTGGGGCTAAGGATAATAGTGAATCTTTGATACAATTTTTTGTCACACGAATTGTTTTACACTTGCTCTCCGAAGTATCTCTGATTTCATGTTACAGTACAACTATGTCGTATTCACAATCTATGCCTTTGAACATCGATAATGAATTTGATCATCAAGGCGAAAACAACAACACAGCACTCGGTGATGATGTTCTGATCGATGCTAACTCACAAGTGGTAGTCAATGTAGATCAAACTACAGGCCCGTCAAATAACGTTCGTAAGGAACCTCGATCAACGACATAGGGTCCCCTAAACGAGGAAAGGGACGGGATCAGCCTCAGAATGATATTTGATATGTTGCAAGCCCAGTAGACAGCCACTGCTCAACTACAAAATCGAAGCCAATTATCGCACAAAATTGAGCTCGGCTCTTCTCGGGGAATTGTTCCCAGGAATGAACCAGCTACAGGAGATCCGAATGAAGGTGAATCTGGGGAAAACTCCGGAATTGTGAGGATACTCGAGGAATTAACCAGACGAGTTGAATCAGGAGAGAAAAAAATCGAGGCGAACGATAAAATGGTGAAAACGTACAACTCTAGGGTGGATCAAATCCTAGGAGCACCTCCGATATTAAAGGGCCTAGATTCCAAAAAATTCATACAAAAGCCTTTCACATCGAGCGCCGCTCCAAAACCAATATCCAAGAAATTCCACATGCTGAAAATCCCCAAGTACAATGGAACGACCGATCCAAACGAGCATGTGACCGCATACAATGCGCTATAAAAGGGAACGACTTAGAAGACGATGAGATCGAATCCGTTCTTTTGAAAAAGTTCAGGGAAACCTTGTCAAAGGGGGCCATGACATGGTATCATAACTTACCCCCTAATTCTATTGACTCTTTCGCTATGCTTGCAGATTCCTTTGTAAAAGCACATGCAGCCGACATCAAAGTGGAAACGCGAAAGTCAGACCTATTCAAAGTCAGACAAAAGGATAACGGGATGCTCAGAGAATTCATATCTCGTTTTCAAATGGAGCGGATGGACATGCCACTGGTCACCGATGATTGCGCTATTCAGGCCTTCACCCAAGGGCTCAACGTTCGAAGCTTGACGGCTTCACAGCAACTCAAGCAAAACTTGATAGAATATCTTGCCATCACATGGGCCGATGTACATGACCGATACCAATCGAAAATCAGAGTCGAAGACGATCAACTTGGAGCCCCTTCAGGATCCATATATCCCATCAGATTCCATGATAGAGTTCGAAGGGAGATTTATCGTGAACCGAGACTGAATAGATATCGACATCGGCCATATCAAGGGGATAGAAAAATCACTACAGCAAGGGAAAACTCCTCGAGACACGAAAGGAGAAACGATGAAGGTCGGAGTAACCAAAGGGCCCATAATTAAAGGCAGCTTCGAGAGAACCACCGGTCATCAAAAAGCACCACGGTTATCGGAATACAATTTCAATGTTGATACGGCTACTCTCGTATCAGCTATCGGTCGCATCAAAGACACTAAGTGGCCTCGACCATTACCATCGGATCCAGCCCAAAGGGATACTAATCTGATATACAAATATCACGGTACTCACGGATATGGAACAAAAGATTGCCGACAATTGAGAGAAGAGGTAGTAAGGTTGCTCGAAAACGGACATCTTCGAGAATTCTTAAGCGACCGGGTGAAGAATCATTTCGGAAACAGAAATAGACAGGCAAACCAAGAAGAGCCACAACACACGATTAACATGATTATCGGTGGAATATATGCTCCTCAAGGTCCGATGCTGAAACGCACCAAGATATCCATCACCAGGGAAAAACGCACTCGAGATTATGCAATGGAGGGGATATTACATTTTAGCGAGGAAGATGCAGAAGGGATTGTGCAACCTCGCAATGACGCGCTAGTGATATCTGTGCTCATACACAGAATTTAAGTGAAACGCGTATTGGTCGACCCAGGCAGTTCGGCCAATATAATCCGATCGTGCGTCGTAGAACAACTCGGCCTGACGGATTGAACTATCCCTATAGTCTGAGTACTCAATGGTTTCAACATGGCATGTGAAACAACCAAGGGCGAAATAATGTTGCCGATAAACACTATCGGAACCATTTGAGAAACAAACTTTTGCGTAATCAGTGGGAACATGAGGTACAATGCTCTATTCGGGAGACCATGGATCCATGATATGAGAGTCGTACCTTCGATGCTGCGTCAAGTACTGAAATTCACATCACCCAATGGAATTACAACCGTCTACGGGGAACAACCGGCTGCGAAAGAAATGTTCGCACTGGAAGAAATGACATCTGTACCAACAGTCCCTTCACAAAGGGTCGAGAACAGGATAAAATAGCAATCACAGACATCATCCTCGACAAACGTAAACAAACATATGTTGAGGATGACGATTACGGAGTCCCCAGATCTTTCGTCAGTCCCGATGAGTCCGATGCTACCAAATCGACGATTGAGGAACTCGAGCAAGTCTCTCTCTGAGAAGACTTGCCCGAACAAAAGGTATATCTGGGCTCGGGCCTAAGCTCCGAGCTCAGGACAAAATTTATCCAATTTCTTATAACTAACGAAGATTGCTTCGCTTGGTCCCACCTTGATATAACATGTATACCACCGGAGATAACAACTCACAAGCTGAGCCAGGATCAGAAACTCCGACTGGTCAAGCAAAAAAGGAGGCCTCAGTCCGAGATCAAACACGCATTCATCAAGGATGAGGTAACTAAACTTCTAAAGATAGGGTCCATTCGGGATGTTAAATATCAGAATGATTGCCAAATGTAGTAGTAGTCTCTAAAAAAGGGAATAAACCAAGAATGTGTGTAGATTATAAGGATCTAAATAAGGCATGCCCAAAAAATGTGGGTTAAAAAATGCAGGAGCCACTTACCAACGCCTAGTAAACCGAATGTTTGAAAAACAACTAGAAAAACCGATGGATGTTTATATTGACGATATGTTAGTTAAGTCCTTGCAAGCAGATGACCATTTGAACCATTTGCAGGAAACATTCAACGTGTTGAAGCAATACAACATGAAGTTGAACCCGGAAAAATGCTCGTTTGGTGTGGGCTCGGGCAAGTTTCTCGGTTTCATGGTCTCGAATCGAGGAATAGAAATCAACCTCGAAAAGGTCAAAGCTATCGAGGAAATCACAGTCATGGATAATGTGAAGGCTGTACAAAAGCTGACAGGCCGTATAGCCGCTTTGGGATGATTTATTTCAAGATCATCCGATAAAAGCTATCAATTTTTCAATCTATTGAAAAAGAAGAACAACTTCTCATGGACACCAGAATGCCAACACGCCTTAGAAGAGCTCAAAAGATATATGTCTTGCCCGCCCTTACTACATACACCGAAGATAGGTGAACAGCTGTACCTTTACCTTGCGGTCTCGGAGATGGCGGTAAATGGAGTTCTAGTTTGAGAAGAGCAAGGTACGCAATTTTCAATTTATTATGTTAGCGGAACCTTAGGCGAGGCTGAGACTAGGTACCCTAACATGGAAAAACTGGCACTCACTTTGTTGAGTGCCTCCAGAAATCTGAAGCCTTATTTCCAGTGTCATCCCATATGCGTTGTAACGACTTACCCGTTACGAAGCATAATGCATAAGCCCGAGCTCTCCGGCCGATTGGCCAAATGGGCTATCGAAGTAAGCGGGTATGATATGGAATATCGACACCGAAGCCACCATCAAATCTCAGGTGTTGGCAGATTTCGCTGCCGATTTTACATCATCCCTAATACCCGAGGTCAACAGAGAGCAACTGGTCGAATCGGGGACTCCTTCAGGAGTGTGGACCCTGTTCACAGATGGTGCCTCGAACGCGAACGGATTGGGGCTTGGTATCGTGCTAAGTTGATGGCCTCGCTAGTTTGGGATCGGTCGAAGATGATGAGATCGAATCCGAAAAGGTCGTACAGCTCATGAGGTCGGTAGTGGAGGAAGGCCACACGGAAATCAATACGACGAGTCTAACCTGAGATTGGAGGAACAAATACATAGAATACATGTGCTCCGGAAAACTCCCCTCAGATGCAAAAGAATCAAGAGCCTTGCATACAAAGGCGGCTCGGTTCTGCCTGTCCGATGATGGAACTCTATTTAGAAGAACTTTCGACGGCCCCCTCGCTATATGTCTGGGACCGGGTGACACTGAATACATTTTAAAAGAAATCCACGAAGGCACTTGTGGGAACCACACCGGTGCCGAACCCCTAATCCAAAAATTAATCAGAGCCGGTTATTATTGGATCGACATGGAAAAGGACGCGAAGGAGTTCGTTTAAAAATGTAACGAATGTAAAAGGCATGCCGCGATGATCCATCAGCCCGGGGAAAAGTTGCACTCGGTCTTATCACCACGGCCGTTCATGAAATGGGGAATGGACATCGTTGGCCCTCTTCCCTACACACCAGGTAAGGCTTAATTCGTTCTTTCTATGACTAATTATTTCTCCAAATGGGTGGAAGCGCAGGCATATGAGAAGGTTAGGGAAAAAGAAGTAATCGAGTTCATTTGGGATCACATCATATGTCGGTTTGGGATGCTACCAGAGATCGTGTGTGAGAACGGGAGACAGTTCATTGGCAGCAAAGTGACAAAATTCCTCGAAGATAACAAGATCAAAAGAATCCTATTAACGCTCTACCACCCCAGCGGGAATGGACAAACTGAATCTACCAACAAAACAATACTTCGAAATCTCAAAAAGAGGTTAACCAATGCGAAGGGGAAATGGAAAGAAATATATCCTGAAGTCCTGTGGGCGTATCATACGACCGAGGAATCTAGCACCGGAGCCACTCCCTTTTTCTTGGTGTATGGTGTTGAAGCTTTGATACCAGTCGAAGTCGGTGAACCAAGCATCAGATTCCGCTATGCGACCGAAGAGTCGAACCACGAGGCTATGAATACGGATTTGGAACTATTGGATGAAAGAAGGGAAGTTGACCTCGTTCGATTGGCCGCTCAAAAACAAAAGATCGAAAGATACTACAACAGGAGAACCCATCTTCGACATTTCAACATCGGAGATTTAGTACTCAGGAAGATCACACGCAACACACGAAACCCGCAAAAAGGGAAATTGGGACCGAACTGGGAAGGACCTTTCTCCATCATAAAGATCCTTCATTAACTCGGTATGGACGGCAAACAACTACCAAACAACTGGAACATAAATCACTTGAAACGATACTATTGTTGACGTACGATCCTTCATCCTCATTTTTACTTGTTCTTGTTCTACATCGGCAAGTTAACATTGCAAGTACCAAATAAAGTTGCCTCGAATCAGAAAGTACGGGATGTTAGGACTGAAAGCACGCGTTGCACTCTTTTTCCCTTCGATAGGTTTTGTCCCTAATTGGGTTTTACGGCAAGGTTTTTAACGAGGCAACCAGTAAATCGTGCTAACTTAGATTTGAAGACTGATAACAGATCGATGACAACAATACTCGGTGCTAATCATCGATCGACCTCAAATATCGGAAGGACGCTTGGCTACTTTGACTGGGGGAAACATCTCTAGAATCAAAGATCATTAGGATTCGATGTAAGGGTCAAACGGTCAAAGGAACCGTGCCCAAATAGATTGATCTAACCCCGAAATAAACTGTACAAGCACGTGAACAAGAATAAAGATCTCTTGCACCAATATCCTGCCTCTGAGCCCAAGGGCCATTTTAATTTTCTTTGTTCAATTAAATATTGCCTCACTCGGGGACTTATCCGAAAATCAAATTTATTCGAAGGGGAATAAGACCTATTAAGGCGAACCCCGATTCTTAAAGAGCTAAGGCCATACCGAGTTAAGAAACTAGAAGGGGAATAAGACCTACTAAGGCCAACCCCGATTCTTAAAAGGCTAAGTCCATACCGAGTTAATGAAACTCGAAGGGGAATAAGACCTATTAAGGCAAACCCCGATTCTTAAAGGGCTAAGGCCATACCGAGTTAATAAAACTCGAAGGGGAATAAGACCTATTAAGGTGAACCCCGATCTTTAAAAGGCTAAGGCCATACCAAGTTAATCGAAGGAAAATAAAACCTACCAAGGCAGATCCTAAAACTGGCCAAGTCCAAATTGAGTTCAAGGGACAAAAAATTTATCGAGGCAAACCCTCAGTTCTAAGGGCAAGAATTAAACCAAGTCAACAATAAAAGAAGGAAAGGAAAAAGGGATTTTATATATATACAAAATATGATTACAAAAATGGGAACATCATTACATAATATCAAAAAGGAAAAGAAAAGGCGCTTCATTCTGAGTTCTCGGAGTCATCTTCCTCCGAAAGGCTTGCTTTCTGGCTTCGGCCTTGATCCTTTTGGCATTTTCGATCTTGGCCGATAGATCGAAGCCCCGAGCATGTATCTCTTCGAGGACGAACATGCAAGTTTGCCACTTCATGTGATCAACCAAATTTTTTGATTGATCTTGAGCAGCCTCGGCATCGGCCTTGTACTGGGCCACCAGCTCATCAGCCTCAACTTTGGTTGCCGCAGCCTCCGATTTTGCCATGTGCAGCTCGTTGGCTAAAACGTCTCGATCAGAGGTGATCACGCTGAGTTGGGATTGGAGTTCGTCGGCGCTCTTAGTCAGAGCCTCGATTCTCTCTTTTACTTCCATCGGTTGAGTTTCTGCTGAAACTAACTGAGCATGGAAGACGTCTTTTTCTGAAGCCTGCTGATCCATCTTGCTCTTCCACTCATCGGCTTCAGCTCTACCCGCGCTTTCCTTGGATCGGAGTTGGGCGATTTGGTCTAGTTGTTGCCTACCTGCTCGACTAAGCCAGAGTTGTCTCTCCGGACAAGATGTAGTTCGGCCCGAAGGTTCACCATCTCCCCTTCGAGTCACTCGCAGCATCCCGATTCTTCCCGGTGGCGAAGAAAAACCTCATGATGAAGCACCGAGGCCTGGAAACACGAAAAGAAATATGGCAATTAGCTCAAGTTTTAAAGTGCAAGACAGTAAATACCAGATAAGGCTTATCAGAAAATTACACTATTCAGTGCTTGCTGAGCCTCGTTGAACAAGCAGGATACATTCACTTCATTCATCTTGGCCTTATCTTCTTCGGTCACCAAACACCGAAGATAGCTGGCCAGCCCTACGGGAGCAGAAAGGACCTTTGCATCTTCAGGAATGGCAAAGGATATGATCCACTTCCGATCAGGGTCCGAACATGGAGCAAGAAATCTATCGACCAACTTCAGACCTAAAAAAACCCCACTATTACCGATGGAGGGATTTTTTCTCGGTACCTCCAGGTTACCGAGCCCAAAAGTATCTTTAGCAGACACCGAATCCACGCCATCGAAGAAACCTTGGAAAGGGCCTTCCGGTACATGGTCTCCGCCGGGGGAACGTCCTTTTGCTGCTTGGGCGTCGTTAAGTTTGGACTCCGAGAAGAAAGGAGAGTCTATCATTTCTATGGGGCCCAAGACTCCCTGCGAAGCCCCCTTTGCATCAGTAGAAACTCCAGCTCTTGCCCCCATTTCGGAACCCCCGACTCGATGAAGATCTGTTTCATCGGTTCTCAGCTCGGGCCCGTCCTTCAGTTCGGGACGGCTCGCTACCCAAAAAGTCAAAATCCTCATCCTCTTCGGATTTGTCCCTCAACCGACGAAGTGAGTCCGAGGATAGTATTCTGTCATCAATGTTGCTCTTGGGCTTAAGAGCTATCCTTTTCTTCGGCCTCCTTTTCACGGGCTCCGAAGAACTAGGGGCTTCTTTCCTCTTTTTCTCTTTCTCCTACTTTGAAACAGAGGGCTCGCAGGGGACCTTATCTCCAGTGGACGCTGGCCTCAATTCAACGTCCTTCGATAAACCTACAAATGAAGAGTAAAGGAAATTAGAAATCAATAACATGAGATGCTGCGTTCGAACTTAATCTGTCTCACCATGGAGTCGGGCCTCCCATCGGCCCTTCGATAGCTTGCGCCAAGCTCGTTCCGAATAGGGTCTCTGAGACACTATTCTTTCGACTCATTCCTTCAGATGAGGAATCGCGGCCGGCACCCGAGATACGGCTACATAAAAAAGAGAAACTAGTTAGTAAAATGACGAAGGGGAAACATTGAACAAGTTGAGATATAGGATACCACTTACGGTTCATGTTCCATTTTTTGGGGAATGACATTTCTTCGGCCGGAATCAGGTCCGATGTCTTCACTCGAACGAATCAGCCCATCCAGCCTCGGTCCCTATCCTCATCGATGCTAGAGAAGGGGGCTTTGCTTGCCCGGCGAGCAAGCTTTATTAATCCCCCTCGGAAGAGTCGGGGACTGTATAACCGCAGAAGGTGATCGACAATGAAAGGATGCCAATCGAATCTTGCTTACAAAAAAGCGAAGGAGAATGACTATTCTCCAGAAAGAAGAGTGGATCTGACCCAATGTTACTTCGTACCTTTTGCAAAAGGCAACGATAACAGGGTCCAAAGGGCCCAACGTGAAGGGGTAAGTGTAAACACTCTAATAACCCTCCACGTGGGTGGTGATCTACTCTTCCGGTGCAGGAACGACCACACACTTGCCGATCCAATTACAATCTTCTTTAACCTTGTCAAAGACTTTGTCCGTAATCGAACAAATGTACTTAGTGACCGGTTCACACCGGCCCGGTATTGAAGAGGTCTTATCTACTTTAAAGTCGGCACCAATTGAACATCCAGTCGGCATGAACGCCTTCAAAGGAGGTTCAGCCATAGTTTCCTTAACATTAACAAGTTGAAGATCTTCAGTAGGTTGAGAAGAAGAAGGGGTTTGTCTCTGAGGAATGAATTTAGAGGTTTTCACCGTTGTTAATTAGGAGATAAAGAAGTTAAAAGATGCAGTTGTAAGATAAGAACAAAAGGGAGATCGCTTGCAAGGAAACTTAGAGAATTTGAAGAAGGGAATGATTCAACTAATCAGATAGCTTAAACTCCTGAAAGTGAAGACGGAGAAGGATATTTATAGCCGCTCAAAAGTGGCGGTTCGCATCCCAAAGCGATGAAGCACTAATTAGCATGTACTGATATTGCAGAGGTTTGTCTCAAGTTTGTCTCTGATGAGACGTTTTTGACACGTACCACGCACGTCACAGCTCTACCGTCATTTATTAGTATAATGATTCGTTTCCTTTGATGGGACGCTCCGTCTTCAGTGCCACATGCATCATAAGTATGTCGCCATTCAACCTACCCAAAAAGTTGCAGCTCACATCGTGTTTCGTGATTATTCTCTGAAAAACGAGGGGACTATCTGTATGGGGTCGAACTTGGGACCGCCTACATAGGGACAAATCGGGCTCAAATTTATGCGGTAGGTATCAATCGTAACTACTGCTCGGTAAACCAGGGTCGAGGTATCACAGATCGAAGGTCGAGACTGAACAACATCGAATCGGAACGTGAAGCCATGATACCCGAGATGAATCTATCAAGTTCGATTCCAGGAAATGTCCTAGGATAAGTTATCAAATTTGAATGACGAATGGACCGGAAATTCCGTGATAAGTAAGCATCTCGGGGGGAATCACGGCATCAATCAATATGATCGTTAAATCAGCAAATCAAGAGATATTTTACCTTGTAAATAGATTCTTGCCTTGTATAAAAGATTATCCCCACGCTATATAAAGGGGACAGCTAATTTTTCAAAGGTATCACAAAAAACAATCATCAATACACAGAAAAGAAGTCTGCTTCTATTATTTTATACGTTATTTTATCTGCCTGTTTTTCATTCATATTTATTGTTCATCTTGGAAGAATCAGTCAAGGCCAGGATCATCCAAGGCTTGTGGTTTGCATTTTCGTTCTATTATTCGTTATCTGTATCAAACTAAATCACGTATCCTTAAAACCACGTATAAATTCAATTGTTATCCGAAGTCATGGGTAAACATTCATAAATTAAAAGTCGCAAGTTTGCTAACCACACTAATTGGCATTTGCCATGCAACAGAGCGAGAACTGGAAGTTGTTGACTAGCTAATTTTCTTTTCGTAAGCAACTCCTGAATCTCACTTATTTTAATTATCTTAATAATTTTCTTATGATAATATTATCTTTAGATATGAAGTTAGTGACTCATAGGCGTACATTTGTGTTCTCTCTTTCACTAAAACTGTTAATTAAATATATAGGATTAACTTCTAGTCTAGATTTTAGACGATAGGGCTTTAGTCAATTCAGTTCCATCCATCAAACGTGATTCCTTGCAACCAGATACAGCGGAATTCCAGGAATGAACTTGCTTCCTTTGCTTTATTCCAGGTCAATCAAAGAACAGGGCGCAAGAACTGTTCTACATGAGTAAGATGCTAACGTCAAATCTAATTGGTGACAAGATATATGATCACTTTGTCATCCCAGAATTAAATGTGCATTTAAACACCTGTTAATTTTGGTGGAGGAATGGTGATGGTGATGGTAGTGATGGACACGGTGTAATATATTTTATTCTCATCTAGTGTTTGTAGGGAATAAACAAATCACATTAACGGCATCATATTAGATAAACTTTAAGATCTTGAACTTGTTTTCATGGTTTGTTGTCCTTTAGAGAAAATTCATTCTCTTCGTAAAAGTAGAAGGTAGAACCAATAAAGATTTTTTTTTTTCCTGATTCATTCCTAACCTCATTTAAGAATTGTTTTTATCAAATCTGTAAGAAAAATCTATGGAAAAATAGTTGTTTAATTTGATGTTGTTTAAAGAGTTTGAATGGGTCTTCGTGACATTTACAATATTGAAATAAAGAAAATGTCCCGTTTAAATCTCTTATATGTAAAAGATAGATTTTTATTATTGTAAAAATAAATCTTTCATGTGTAAAATAAGAGGTAGCGCCATAAAACTAAAACAAATTTATAAAAACTCACAAAAACATTTGGAACATATCCCATAGTTGACATTATGTTGTCTTCCCGTTTATAATCCCTTCTCACTACTCTATCTTTTGAATAATAAAATATTGTAAAAAAATATACTGAGTCATATATAATAACATAATTACAAAAGTAACTTTATATGACAATATATGCTAACCTAGAATAACCATAATGATAACTTATGAAACACTAGACTTTTTATAGAAGTGTGAATATGCATTCCTTTGTTCTGGTAAAAACTTGATTCGCTATTGATATTTTCAGCCATATATATAGAGAGAGAGCTAATGTCAGCAATCATATTAATAGGTGTCGAAAATAAAACAAAGAAAAGTCTAACGATCAAATTAGTAATATCTCATGAAACATTTATTTAGACTGTTAGCATTATTCATATTTTTCCGTTATTTCAAAAGTTGTAACTTGTAAGCTTACAAAAATGAAAAACATATAATGTTCCACCAATCACTCAATTACTTTATTTTTATTATTCAGATGTTTAACTAGCGTTCCACCATAGGCTCTAACCGATATCATAGAGGAACCTGTCCTGTACTTGATGATATTAAAAGTTTTATCCTTTTGTTCCTTTCACATACATAGTCAACACCTGCTTCATCCCTATTATAACCAATAAAAAAATGTTCGATAACTTTAATAAAGAAAAAGGGAAAGATATTTTCAGGATTCATTGTAGAGAAAGAAATTAAATTTGTCAACAACTTCCAGTTCTAACTCTCTTGGTTGCATGGCAAATGCTACTTGATGGAGTAGTAATCACGTCATCATTAAGAATAAGCTGTTTTTTTTTTTTTTTTTTT